>OVAY01000042.1:0-37108 GCA_900406395.1 Kernera saxatilis
AGTATTAAATAATATATTCATAAGTATACTATTATATATTATATTTTAGTTATCAATTTTAAAAATTAAAATTTGTATTTCAAATTTTTTTCTTTTGTTTTTAAATTTAATTATTTGATCTGCACCGCCAGATCCGCACCCTAGATCCGCTTTACCATTTAAACATATATTGTGGACCGCCAGATCCGCTTGATCCGCCAGATCCGCACTTGTTCTGCCAGATCCGCTTGATCCGCCAGATCCGCTTTCACCATTCGAAGCCATAGTAGTACTACTCTGCCTTACAAGTTACATTATCCTATGTATTTTAATTTTACGTTCCCTAAAAAATTCTTTTTTTTTTTGTGAACAATTTTCAATCATTTATTTAACTTCATCTAAGTGGAAGTTGAGTTTGGACCACAAGTCCGAGTGATCTCATTGAGTTCTAGTAACCGATGTATCAATAATTAATCTGGTCACTTGTTTAACAAAAAAAAAAAAAGATAATAATAATTCTGGTCACTTCATTTAATTCAAACTATGATGTCAATATGATAACTGGTGAAATAAACAACTTTTAAATACTATAGTGATGATTATGTTTAGTAAATATTAAAATAAAAATAGCTAAATTATGGGAGATTGGGCAGGTTTTTATTATGTGGCTTAGCTTTATAGGTTTGAATGTGCTTTATTCCATATTGGTGAGCAGCCTTGGTACTTGCAAAAGCAGAACAATCATCTAATTTAGATTCCTTTCTTTCACTACGAACCAATCCCTCCTTTTTTAGGACCCAAAAAAAATTATGTATATATATAATAAATTTCTGTCTATTCGTTTTGAATTATCCTTTCCGTGAGGAATGAAAGACGTTTCGCAAAGGACTACTATAATTACTGATATAGTATTCACTTCTCGTTTTTTTTTTTCAATTTTAAACTTCATAAGTGATCAGTATCCATAAAATTCCAAACTTTTTTATGTTTTGAATTACCGTTTAAAATGAGCCAAAAGGAAACATGACCGTTTAAAATGTAGAAATTGATGAAAGGTTGAAAAAGAAAAGTAAGCAGTAAGTGGAATAGTGGAACTAGGGAAGAAACTCCGATAATGACCAAATTCAGTAGACTTGAGGCTGAGTTCTTCTAACACTTCAGTGAAAAATGGATGACGTGGCCCACACAAACTGACAAAAAAGAAAATTTGTCGCATAGTGAGTTGTGTACACGCGTTCCAAGGCGCGTCAAACTGACATCTTAAGATTAGAATCACGTCCCGACATTGATTCTCTCTGCTTCTGTCCTTCTTAAATGTTTCATAGTCACATGTAAGAAAATCCGGCCGTCATTTCTATTCTCAAGAAATTATCGTATAATTATTTTAAATCTTATTAACAGAAAATATATTTAAATCTGTATGAAAAATTTGACCAAAAAAAAAAAAAAAAAAACTGTATGAAAAAGAATCACTAACTGTATTTTAACACGCAAGTAGAAAATTTTCAAATCCACTAACGTGTATCTTAACAAGACACAAATAGTACAGTAAATTAAAACACATACATTTAAATTTGTTTTCACAACTACATCTTGATCCACCAAATTATGCGTAGATTTTTCTTTCTTTTACTTTGGACATAGAGAACGAAGGATGGAATCATTAAACCTAAGATTCCTTACTCTAAATTTGGGTTCGTCCATTGTTGGAAAACAAAAAATTTGGTTCCGTTCAATTCAACCCAACCCACAACAATCAATTGCTTTTTTTAATCATCTCTAACCACATCTCTTTTGTTCCTCCATTATATTATAATTGTTCTAATCTCAAGAATTAATCAATATATTCCTTATAAATAATGTGTTTCTCGTGTGTACAAATATACCTTTCAATTAGACCAAAAAGGTTCAAACTGAAAAATTACAAAATTTGTATTAAAAATTTGAAACTTGAGTGTTATTTTTATAATGTCTGTATTATTGTTAATTTTTGTTTTTTTAAATCCACGAGTGAAAGATATTCACCTGTACGATCCAGCCAAAAAATCAGAACAACCGATGATTTTAGATTCCTTGGTTTTGGGTATCAGTTCTGGCGAAAGTAGAGATTTAAGGAAAACTGCTATGCGATTCATTAAGCCGGAGATTTACAATTAGCTATGGTGAGAACTTTCAGAATCAAGTATAATGTTTGAGACACGGCTTTCTGGCGAGATCAAGCTCTGTCATAATGAGAGGGGTTTGATCAAGTACTCGTTAAAGATTCATATATTTCGTTTACATTTTTAGTCTTCAATTCTATTTTTATTCAAAGTTGAGAGTGAAGTACGTCCGCTAAAAATAAATTATCAATCACAATAAAATTTAATAATTAACAACACGATAAGTCCTACGACAAAGTAAAGTTAATGTTTATATATATAGTAACTAAAATAGTGAGAAATTAATTAACTCATATCCAACATATCATGATTCTAATTAAGATCGATAGATATATAGATCCATCTAAGACGTTAAGTGCATTCGATAGTAGTGAATCAAACTCGAAAGATAACAAAGAAACAGTGTTGACAAAGAACAAAGGAACCGTCTCACATCCAATAGCTAAAGATCCAACAAGGAAAGTCGTAAACAACATTAACTAAAACAAAAAACGCAAAACAAGACAAAATTAACCTCAAAATTAGTAACTAGCTAGGGTTTTTCATCAGTAAGTACCCGCAAGTTTCTTTTTCTTCGTTTTGGTTGAACTCAACGAGAAGAGCCGAAAGTAGAAAGATCAGTCCACGAAGAGCAATTACCATTGACATTAACCCATTTGTAAGGATTATCTTCAACTTTAACTGAAGAGAACTGTGACGCCAAAGCAGAAGAGATCGATGCAGAAGTTATCATCTGAGACTCAAAAGGGTAAAACCCATTTGAAGATGGATTCGGATTAGAAGAATCCTCCAAGTTTCCACCTCCCAAACTCGGTTGCTGATGATGAGACGAAGATCTCCACTCATCAACACAACTCATAAGCGAGCCACCAGAAGTTCCCATGTGGATTGATCTCAAGTCTTGACTTAATCCTCCATAGTTCAACAAGCTCATACTGTTGTCTGTTTTTGTATTATCTGTGAGATCTCCGAGATGATGGTTATAAGTAGGATTCATTAGCCTCACCGGAGACAAAATCTGGCTTAAGATACTCTCTTGGTTTCCTCCGTAGTTCGAGGAGAGAATCGCGCTAATGGTGGATGCATTCCCGGAGGTTACGGAAGAGAAGCTGGTGTTGTTGTTGCTAGTGGCGGTGCTGTTATTGTTGCTGCTGCTTTTAGTACGCCTGTTTCTCCGGCAACCACCGCCGACGGGGACGTTGCGGAGGGCACCGCCACGTGTCCAATATCTCCGGCAAGTTTTACAGAAGTGGCGTGGCTGAGTGAGGCTGTAGTTGTTGAAGTAGCAGAACTTGGTGTTCGTGGACTCGCATCTTGGACATTTCAAGGCTGCTTCGGGCATGGCTACGTTTGCTTGTCTTGCTCTGTCTACCATGGATCCTGGTCGGATCGAGCCGCCTCCTCCGCTTCCATTAGGTGGCTGCGGTTGTTGTTGAAGCTGAGGACGAATAATATGACCGCCGCTACCTGCGATTGCTGAGGCTCCTGCGCCGCCCTGATTATAATTGTTCGGAGGAGCCTAAAATTATTTACAAATTAAAAAAAGAAATGAGGAATTACCGAGGAAATTGAACAAGAATATTCAAGAACATGCCAAGAGAAGAAGGTTTTTGTGTCTTTTTTTTTCTTGCTTCGAATCAAGATTGATCTTTTTGAGTTTGATTCCGAAATTAGATCATGCTAATTGCTAGGCAAGAATAATTTTTTTGTGTCTTTTATTTTTCTTGCTTTGTATTAAGATTTCTCTTTTTGACTTTGATTCCAAAATTAGAACATATAATTGCTAAACAAGAAGAAGTTTTTGTGTCCTATATAAAAAGTGAATATATGGAATAGTAAAGTACTTACTTGTTGCCAGTTGGATGAATCAAGATAAGCTTGGATGGAGGAGAAAACCATGGTTATTCTCTCGTTGTTTTTCTCTTTTGATTTTATTCTTCAAATTCCTAAAGTAAAGTTATATTCTTTTTTTTTTCTTGGTGGGTGATTTTAGAACTAGACTAGTAAAGGAACCAGATCAAAGAGAAAACAAAACGCAGAGAGAATGAGAATGAAGGGAGAGAGAGGAAGGTTGAGTGTGAGAATGAAGATGGCTAAAATTTAAAGTGGATGAACCTTTATATATATATATATATATATATATATATATAATGTCCATATATGCATATGTGTATATACAATATTTTGTATGGGGATAGAAGAAAATAATTGTCATATATGTAATTATTAGGGTTTGTGTTCCATATGGGGTGGGACTGACATGATTCTTTTTGTTTTCTTGCTTTAGTTAGGGTTTAAATTTCTTATCACTAGTTTCATATGTATATGTGTAAGTATATTTTCTTAGTACATAAGCTTTATCTTTTGCCTTGTGATGGTAATCGCTTCATAGATCAACACATTCAGACCGAGATTTTATAGATCAAACTCAACATCGCTTAACTCATAATTATTTGACTTGTATACAATTGTTATATTATTCATTAAAAAGTACATTAATTGACAGATGATTACTATAGAGTAGAAAATCAAATCTAGCAATTTAATAAACTTAGTCCATCTTTGGATGCTCATAACAACTGTTGTTATGAGTCCATGACAAAAATAATATTATTATTTAGTTTTGTTTAACATCGTGATTATTTACTTAATTAATTAGAAAACAATTCAAAGACAACGATGTAATCGAATTGAATCAAGTGCTTATGTAAAGTTAACCCTTGTCCCTTAAAATAATGACCACAATGTGTTTTTGTATGTATTGATTCAACTTAAAGAATCGAATAATCTCTCGTTAACAGTGATTATATAGTTGATTTCTGTGTAGATTGATCCGAGTAGAATATATGGAGTGAATTTAGGAGACAAAGGTGTTATGTAGACCGAATTTCGAGGTGTTTCAGAATGATTATAATAGAATCGTTGATCATATAATGATTTATAATAATTTGAAGAAAGAAAGAAAAGAGATTGAAAATAGGAAAAGTGGGTAAAATGGGTGCTTTGGTCGTTGGACGACAGCCGAAGCATCGCGACCGGTCCATCATGTTCCCTCTCACTCACTCTCTCTCTAGTCTTTGCTTTTTTCTCTGCATGGCAATATCTCTCTCGTAGATGTGATTGATCCTCACGCTCCCTCGAACCGCGTGACTCTTACTCTCTCCATCTCCCTATACGTTGAGGTTTGGGCCTTTGGTCCATTTCCCGAGGTTTCTTTTGTAAGTTTTACCTACCACGCAAAAACATTCTCCACAAACTTCGATAGATTTGGTAAATTATGATGCATATCGATCCCCTAGTAAACTACAACAAATGGCAAACAAAACTAAATTGTAGATTTAAAAATTTGTTTAATTCAATAGTTTTATATGTGGTGTGGATCACACTAGAATGGTTTTGTTTTGCTAAAGCATTCATCAATCACGGCAGCTTAAAATACTAAGTTATGATACATATGGATCACCTAGTAAACTACAACAAATGGCAAACAAAACTAATTTGTTTCGATCAATAGTGTTTTTGTTTAGATCAATGGTTTTTTTAATGTGGTGTGTATTTATGGATCACATTAGAATGGTTACCTCTCCGGTTTTTTATATTCGCTATCTATGTGTAAGCAAGCATTCCGCAAATTTTTTCCATTTTCATTTTCCGTAGTCAAATGTGCTATCATTCCACAAATTTACAAAAATATATTTCATCAAGTTCAAGTTATTTCTTATTCCTTTCCATATATTTTTATTTTCTACAATTTTATCATTTTGCAGCTTTACCAAGCTATGTCACAAACAAAACTAATTTGGTAAAGACACTTTGATCATTCGAATATATGTTGATAAATTGATCATAACAGGAACTACAAGAGTGTAGTCTAAATATTTAAAGTACAGGTAATTAATATAACAAGTAGCAATTTTAACTCCTTGCTCAGTATTCTTATCTTAGAAGACAAATTTTTAAGATGACATTTTAGAACACAAAGTCTTAACTTTTCTAGTGTTTATGTGGACGGGTTATTTAGACTAACGAACAAAGATATCCCAAGGCGAAATAAACTTTTTACATTGGAAGAACAAAAATGTTACAAAAATCAATAATCAAAAGTGATGCAAGAAGAAACTATTTACATTGCTGAGCCCTGAAATTCTCATGATCAAGAAGCTTAACCATGAGCTTCTCAAGCCTCTTCCAACTCACCGTTGGCTTAACAACCTCCTGAGTCTTTAACCCAAATCCACCTTTGGTTTGACCCAGCAGCTCGGTGTCGATCTTATCGAGTGTGAGATCATCCTCTCGAAACTCCCTTGCAAATGGCGCCCCACTCTGGACCATTTCACGGAAATTCTCAAGAGTTAGATTCAGGGCTCGCTGTTGGAGAAGCGGATCCCAGTGCGTGTAATGCAGGTCGTGGTTAACCGTTGTGTTCTGATAATCTTTGTTGTTGCACACAACTGTCTGAAAATAGCCCTCGGATGACAAAAGGAAGTTGGTGTAGTACATCAATAGTGTTCTTGGGAGATTGTCCCATCCCCAGATGCAGAACTCGAGGAACGGTCTTGTTAGAGCTACGCTTGTTGAACCTATTTAGAAGAAATTCAAGCACAAAAATGTAGAAGATGCAAACATAAGCTTGGATTAGAGTGAACAAAACAAGCAATGAGATTGAGTGTTTTTACCCATGAAAAGTTTGAATGAGATCGAGTGTTTTTACCCATGAAAAGTTTGAATGAGGCAGGCAAAGATCTTCGTTCTTTAGCCCAAAAGACACCGGATTTCTTCAAATGGTAAAAGCCAGGATCGATAATGATTGGTCTTGCTCTTTGGTTCCTGCAAAATTTACAGTTAGAGCTGTTACGCAAGAAGCGACGCAAATGATCTGTTTTTGAATATAAAACAGAGAACATTTCCAGGTAGGTATACATAATATTAGCTCCCTCACTCTTTCCAACCGATGTTGCTGGTGTGCTCAATGAAGTTCAGGTGGCGAGGCAAGTATGAGAAGATATGCAAAATATCTGAAACCGAAAAAAGGGCCAAAAGTACAATAAGATCTCTGAGACTAGTTAGTCAATACTCAATACACAGAAGCCAATCAAGCAGATATACATCATATGTCTTCCTAGCTCGACTTCTAGTTTTATTTACTTATAGTAAATAAGGCTTTGTTGCATTCATATTTCTTAACAAATGAATATTGTCTACAAAAGAACTATCCACAACCCATATGATAAGCAGAATCCTAAGTTTTCTTTTCGTTTGATTTTGGATTAATTATCTGTAAAAAAAGACAAGAACATCCACTTCTGATTTTTCTTTTCTTCAGTTTGACAAAGATTGTCTGACAGCACCTGAATTAAGGAAACATGAAGCAAAATTTAGGGGAATGATTTAAGACTGAGTAAAGCTTTACCATCTTGAGGCATGAGAGGATAATCAGAGGAACTGAGATTAATAAACCAATCCCAATCCGTAGCTTTCTTCAACAGAATCGCAACACCATGGAGCGTGCTAGCCAACATCGTCGGACCTTTCTCCGTCACCAAATCAGCCAAACCCATCACCATAACGTTCTTCAAATTCTTCTTCTCCGATTTCACATACTTGGCAAGCTCCATCCTTTCTTCATCCGAAGCTTGAAGATCCAGATGCAGGAGATAGTAATTTCTCGGATGATGTATTGCCCTGAGGAGCCGCTTCACACGTTTCCCATCTCCTTTCGTCCCCGTTACCAAGTAGGCGAACCTCGGAATCTTCGAATTTTCGGCTAGGCTTCGATTCGGGGCTAAATCGGAGGAAGAATCGGATGGTTTTCGAGAGGTTAGTGTTAAACCCAGAAGGAACAAGAGGAAAACGCCGAGCACTGAAATCGCCGGACGAGAACAAGAGCGAGGAGAAGAAATGTGAGATCTTTTCATGATTCGATCATACAAATTGACAGCTCTACGAATCTCCGGGACATGAGAAGCCAGATCTGAGCCCGACGGTGGAGAGAGAGAGACAGGGGATAGCCGGGAAGGCGACGAAAGTTTGGGTTTTTTAATTTTGAAAAAAAAAATCGGTTACGTGGTGAACGCCAAACGCTGTCGTTTAGCCTAGATCAATATGAGCCGTTCGATTAGTGTCAGATCATCATAGACCGTAGGATGAACTTGCTGTAGTGCGTTTCTGTGAGTTGTCGAGAGTCAACGTCAGGTTTCCCATCACACACATACTCACTGTTGCTTACGGAGTTACGAAGCAACCAAAGAAAATTACATAACATAATAAAAAAAAATAACGAACACATAATTTTCCGAAAATTGACGTTATTTGTTTACAGTCACAATAAATACTTCAAAAATATTTCATAAATCACGAAATCGAGAAATAAATTACAATTTAAAAAAAAAAAAATTCAAACTAAACTAGAAGCATCAGGCAGACCTTGACGCCAATCGTCATCTCTATTAGTCGCTGAAACTCGGCGGTTTCCGCCTCCGCTGCGATTCACGTCACCGTTAGCGTTGGCTTCGGTCTGTTTAACGGAGACGTCTGCTCGGCAAATGGGGCAGTTAGGATGATCCTTGAGCCACATCTCAATACAAGACACGTGGAACGCGTGCTTACACTCGCTCAGCTGCCGGATCTCCTCGCCGTCGGTGAACACCGACAGACACACGGTGCACTCGTTCCCGATCTCCTTTGAATGTGTCTCTTTTTGGAATTTTACGCCGGAGTCAGTCGCGGCGGCGGCGACGCCTCTCTCGGCCGTGATCGGCGGGGAGAGTTCCACGATGACCTGAGGTGTATGAGTATCGTCGGAGGAGGAACTGCTGCTGCGGCGGGAGGAAGAGGAGTTGCGGCGGTCGGACGAACACGGGACGGCGAAGAAAAGAGCGTAAGCCAAGGCGGGAACGGCGATGATTGCGATGACGGCGAAGATTAGTTTGAGAGGAGAGAGGTCGATGCTCCGGGGAGGCGCCGGGAACGGTGGCGGAGGACCGATGATGATGAAGGTGGAATTGGAAGTGACGGTGCTACCGGGGAAGACGGTGGTGGGAACTGTAGCAGAGGAAGTCGGGACGACGGCGCCGCCGCCGGAGCCGAAGGTGGTGGTATTATTGAACATTATTTTGTGATATGAAATTGGTGGGGAAGAGAGATAATAATCGAAAGTGCTTCTTACTAACTAAGTTTGGTTTCGTTTTCAAAATTAATTTCTCATTTTTGTTTTTCTCCGACGAAAGGTCAAAAATATATATTTGTTAAAGTGAAATAAACAAAAAATAAAACCGGCCACGACGTGCAGCAATAGGTCTTCCAAATGTTATTGTAACGACTGTTTAATAATAAATGAATACACTAGATTTGTGGCATGTTTTATAATTTGGTAATCTCGAATGCAACAATCACTTTCGTAACTATTTAGCTACAAAAGCATCTAAATCATTACATAACTCCTTTTTTGTTTTTGTAAGAAAATATAAAATTCTTTCATTAGTTCACATGGTTTTATTTAATTTTGATAGCATGCTATTTTTTTTTCTTTTTTGACTCAAGATAGCATGCTATTTATCATCGAATATTTTACTTATTTATACCATGAAAGAAGAAGGAGGATCTTCTTTGGTGTTTTGTTATGATGGTTACATGGGAGTGTAGTGGTTGGATATTTGGTGGTTGTCGGTGCCACCAAAATTATTTATTTCCACCTTGTAATTATATTATTTATCTATGATTCTTGGGTCTTCGGGTTTGGGTCGTATGCTAATGGGCCAGTTGCATTGAGCTTTAATGTGTATTTGAGATTAAGCCGGACAGAATGAATCTGAATGGGAACATTGAAATATTGCAGCTCATGTTGGTCTATGATTAGGCCAACTTAGGGATCACAATCATTTTATTTTATTTTTTTTTTAAATTTTTTTTGAATAATCGTGGGAGTTCCGAATCTTCGACCCATAATCTCTCCGGTACCCGGAGTCAGTTTTTAGATATTCCGATTTAAAGAATAACCCTCCGTACAATACGATTTTATACATAGAACTATTTTTCAAGATAACAAACATGTATAGCTAAGCTCAAAGGATACTCCAAAAAATAGTAGAGAACTTAAGCACATAAATAGCCACATGAATTACATGTTCTAAAGAGGTAGAACCTTCAGACCAAAAAGAAAAGAAAAAAAAAGAGGTAGAGCTTAAAAAAAAAAATCCACAATATCAAATTTCCAGAAAAAAGGAGCATGTGCTGCTCAGAACCTCGGAGCATCACTCATCAGATTCCTACAAATGGAATGGAGAAGCGGGTACGTACAAGTCAGTTGATATTTGCCTTTTGAAGCAAAAAGGCTTCGATTTTGAGAAGAAAAAAAAACAAATGTTATTGCCTTATTGGATTTGTGCAATGGAAAAACAGCATATTCTGAAAACAAATGTATAAACGACAAAAAAAGATTTGACATAATGATATAGATACGGTTAAAGAAATATAAGTTCTTAAACATAATGTATCTGTATACATGTATCTGTGATTGGAACCAAATATTTACATGCATTTTTAATCACCGAATTTGTTGTTCTAGACAACTTGTATATATCTCTCTGTACATGTTAATAAATACAGCAATTTTTATTTTTTATGATCATTAACAAAAGAATTCCAAATCTTTCGTCCATAATTTTAATATATTAAGATCAGTATTAATGATATTTGTTAATGCGTAAATCATATTTCTATTAATAAAAGTTCGAGATACAATAAGAAAAGATCTCTATTAGATGGGAAAAAAACAATTTACCACACATTTCACTAGATAACAAAAAATTACAATACATGAAATCATCGATGATAATGTTATTACCACGCCACGGTGGAAAAAATAAATGTTATAACGACTAGGGGCAGTGGCGGATCTAGAAAATATATTAAATGGGGGCAAAAATATAACATAATAAAATATTAAAATAAATTAAAAGAATTCAACAAATGTAAAAAAAAAAAAATTTCCTACAAAAATACCTTACGCTCATTCACCATTTGAAACCTTTTTATCACGTTTTCATTTGTAATATATTCAAACAACTCCTTTTCAATAAAGGAAACAAGACAATCACTTAAAAATTGATCTACAATTCGGTTGCGTGCAGCTGTCTTCACTAGTTTCATTGCAGAACAAATAATTACTGCAGATCAGATGGCAGATCATCGACATTATTGCTTGGTGTTAAAGGAAATTTTATTTTAAAATATCGTTCCATTAATTTATTTATAAAATATAAAATATAATATGGATTATTTTAAAAAAACTGTGCAAAGTGATATGCTGAAATTTTAATAAATTAATAAATCAAAAACTAAAGAAAAAAACCTTACCACTTTCGTCGTCTGCAACAAGGAAGAAGAGAGAAAGATTAGAGAAGCAGCACAATATTAAAATTAGGGTTTTAATTAATATTTAAAATTGTCATAATGGACTGATGGGCTATACTAACATAATCAAATTATTGTAGTCATATAACATTTTTGGGCTTACTTAAATTAAAAAAAAAATGTGGGGGCAATTTTTTATTTTTTTGTGGTGGTATAATTAATTTCTAATAAAAAAATATATGAAAATTTTTTTTTTGAGTGGTGGCAGCTGCCACCTCCCTGGGCAACGTGGATCTGCCCCTGACTAGGGGTGGGCAAATAAACCATAACCGAAAAAACCAAACCGAATCAAATCGAAATAATTGATTTGGTTTGATTATGGCTTAACCTAAAAGTCAATTTGGTTATTATTTTTATTAAGCTTTCGGTTTAGGTTTTGTTTGGTTAAAAACCGTAAAACCGAATGGTTTTTATGGTTTTTGACTAAAATTAAAAAAATACTATAGTTATTTTGTTTAATTTGGATTTATGGTCTATTATGTTATTTTATTAGGTTTATTTTTGTAGTTTAATATTAAAAACTTAAAATTTAATACTAAAAACCAAAACATATACTAAATGAAATTAAATGAGCCATAATATATACTAGTTTTTTATATCATGATATTAATGTTCTTAATAAAATTTAATATTCAATTTTTATATTAATAATTTTAATATCGTTTAATGTTTTGTATGTAATTTATATTGTTTATTTTTTAATACTTGAAAAAAATCTTATTTTTTGAGAGAAAACATATTTATATAATACATCAATTTTCTTTTTCTTTTTCGAAAAGTATGGATAAACCGAGAAAAACCGAAATCAAACCGAACCGAATTGCATATGGTTTTAATATGGTTTCACTTTTTGTAAAACCGATATAACCGAAAACCGAAGAAAACCAAACCGTTTCAAACCGAACTACTAATGGTTTTTATATGGTTTAAGTTTTTATAAAACCAAAAAACCGTAAAACCGAAAAAACCGAACCGAAACCAATCCGAAAACCGAAACGCCCACCCCTAATAACGACCACGCAAATCCTAGTTTTTTATTTTCTAGTAACGAAAAAGGAATCTCGTTGACGGTGTGTATATAATGTATTCACACACACACACACATACGACATAACCAAAAAGCCAATAAACATTAATTATCACCGTTAAGTAACGGGGGAAACTTTCCACGGTTGCATCCAGGGCAGGCGTTTACTCCGTCTGTATCTCTCTCTCTCTAGAAAAAGAAGAAGAAGAAAACTAAGATTTGTTGTGTTGGCGAAGCCACAGAGTAATGATCCATTTTGGTAGCTAATGAGTAATGATGATGACGACACCATCTGCATCGTGCTCGTCTTAGCTTCTTCTGCTTCTCGGTTTATTTGTGCTTATTCCACAAGGTAAACCATAAACCCAAAAGGGAAAAAAAAATCCTATCTTTTCTCCGTGTGTTCTTATGTACAAAGGCTTAATCCGGGTGAGTATCTTCTCCAAGTTTCGCTTTTGTGGGTGTATTTAAGGATCTAGGAAACAAAATTGGGGAGGTTATGTGGCGATTCGCAGTATCTGGGAAGAGTAGATAAACTTCCTGTTATACAATTTCACGATTAGGGTTTCTTCATCTCATTGGAGTTATGTCTGTTGACTTGGGTTCTGCGGAGTATTACAGCTTTGGCTTTTGAAGTTGGGAATTTAGGGGTTTAAAGCAATTGTTGTCTCTGGGAGAGGAAGATGAGAATTGCAAGTGTTATTATGGTTATTGGAGATGATACTTGTCTCTGGTTTTAGCTGGAATTGTAGATTCTTGGTTTAACGTCTTGACGATGGAGAATCATCATCCTTCAACTCTCTTGTCAATGGATTCAAATGCTTCTTCTCATGAGGAGCTTGATTTGGAGATGAATAACCGGCAATCTCTGCTCTCTGGCCCTCCTGATATTAATTTACCACTCTCGGCTGAGCGAAGTCCTCCTCCGCAGCCTTGGAATCTGGATTCTTGCGACATTTTGGATGTCGGGTTAGGTTCACAAGCATATGAGACTGAGAATTACATGAGTGTCGTGCCCAAGGTTGGGCGAAAATGCGCAAAACGGGTTGATAGTATCTGGGGTGCTTGGTTTTTCTTCAGTTTCTACTTCAAGCCTGCTTTAAACGAGAAATCAAAGGCGAAAATCGTCCGGGACAGCAATGGGATTTCTGGGTTCGACAAGTCAGATCTGAAGCTCGATGTGTTTCTAGTTCAACACGATATGGAGAACATGTACATGTGGGTTTTTAAGGAAAGACCCGAGAATGCGCTGGGGAAGATGCAGTTGAGGAGTTACATGAACGGGCATTCGAGACAAGGGGATCGCCTGTTTCCATTTAGTGTTGAGAAAGGGTTTGTAAGGTCTCACAGAATGCAGAGGAAGCACTACAGAGGTTTGTCAAATCCGCAGTGTGTTCACGGGATTGAGCTCGTTCCTTTGCCAAACCTCACCTGTCTTGATGAGGAAGAGAGGAAAAGGTGGATGGATCTTACGGGTCGGGATTTGAATTTCACGATTCCTCCTGAAGCTAGCGACTTTGGTTCATGGAGAAACCTTCCCAATACTGACTTTGAGCTCGAGAGGCATCCACCTCCTTTGAAGAATCCTTCTGCAAGCCACTCCAAGAAATTACTCAATGGATCGGGGCTCAATCTCTCAACCCAACCATCCAACCATTCCAATGGTGAAACGACCGATCTATCTCCCTCGAGCCACAAGAGGAGGAAGTACTTGTTCTCAAATGGGATCCATGAGGAGGAGTGTTGCTTACCCATGAACCCGCCACCTTCTGCTATCGAAGTTCACCAGAACGAGCCACCGAGTTGGTCAAATGAGTTCAGCGGGGCCATGAAAAACGTGTATGGACCTGTTACTGCTGCAAAAACGATATACGAGGATGAAGAAGGCTACTTGCTCATAATCAGCCTTCCTTTTGTGGATTTGAACAGCGTCAAAGTCTCGTGGTGGAACACTCCCACACACGGAGTCGTAAAAGTTTCATGCGTCAGCACAGCACGCGTTCCTTTCATAAAGAGACATGATAGAACATTCAAGTTGACTGATCCAGCCTCCGAGCATTGCCCACCAGGAGAATTTGTTAGAGTTATCCCGTTATCTACCCGAATCCCAGAAGATGCAAACATTGAAGCTTATTTCGATGGACCCGGTTCCGTTCTTGAGATACCTGTCCCGAAACTAAGAGCTGGCCCCGAAGAGCATGAGGTGCGGGTGTGTCTCCGTCCACATCTCGGAGGAAACGATCTAATGTTGACATAAAAGCTGTTACGGTTTCCTAGTATGTAGAAGCTTTATAGGAGTCATCATATCTCATTGATATTGCTCACTCATATATAGGCGTTTTCACTCTTTTTATTTTATGGGATTTTTCATCACATTGCAATCTTGTTGGAAATTAACCCTAGCCGTGTAGATTCAATTTGCGGTTTGTACAAAGACAAAAATTGTTGTGATCTCAGATAGCAGCACTAATCTACCACTTTATATATGAGTTGAGCGCTGATTATAACGGTCAATGGCCATTTGACTCTAATATCTCGTTTCAAGCAATAAAAATGAATCGTAACACAGAATATTAGATACAACTGAGGCTACTGATTGAGATCAAGCAAGAGCTGTCGAAGTGCATCAGAAGAGAGAGGTATGTTTAAACACTCTTGTCCATCGGAGTTTCTCTTGGTCTTAACCAGTTCGTGGTCTTTAAATTCCGTGAGATGAGAGTTCAAAGTCACTTGACTGCTCACAAAAAAGCGTTCCCGAGAAGCTGAATACAGATCATCACTGGGCATGCCCTCTTCATCTGGGTGAGAAAGTTGATACTCAGCAAGAATCTTGAAGACGTTCTGAGCGTTTGGTGTTAAACTCTGTAAGACAATGGCCGCTGTTTTGGCGGTTTGGGCTGTGCTTCCCTGTGCAAGAACCAATGGGAAGAATACGCCTTCGACCTTGTATGGTGCAAATGTTGGAACGTGGTGCCATAGCCAGTTAAACTGTTTGTATACCATTTTCTTGTCCCACACTGCCAATGGATACAGGAAACATCGCATTACAGAAGCTCTTAAAAGTCTTCGACAGATAGCATTGACAGAAAGAATTGCAATATAACTCAGCCATGATGAGCAATTAGAAGGAGAGAGACGGAGAATAATGCTTACACAATTGAGCATTGACATGGTCAATAGAGGCAACGATGCGTATGTGCGAACAG
Source organism: Kernera saxatilis (assembly GCA_900406395.1). Taxonomy (NCBI): domain Eukaryota; kingdom Viridiplantae; phylum Streptophyta; class Magnoliopsida; order Brassicales; family Brassicaceae; genus Kernera; species Kernera saxatilis. Next base: position 15,786 of record OVAY01000042.1, read on the forward strand.
GAAGCAAGCTGGGCAAGAGTTTGCTGTGATTCAGGATCCCTTAGAGCAGGGCCGTCAATGTTATGAACAACAACGCATATGAAGCAGTCTTTGTCATCACACTGTGGGCCATGTAGAAAGGAAAGAATATCATCGATGGAACGTGAAGGAAATGTTTCTTGACTTTTAGACAAGCTCCCAGAACTCGTTCTTCTACATTTCAACAGCTCAGACAGAAGTTCAGCTAATGCTAAAAGAACCTGAATTGCAACCAAAGGAGATTTTGTTATTCATTAAAACCATTTTATTCTCAACATGAAAAAAAATGGAGCTGTGCTAGAGAAAGAATAGGTGCATCCAAATTGACAAAAGAGTACCTGTTTTAGATTTACTGAAGGGAGGTAGCCATTGATGACCACAACGGAATACTCAGTCAAAGAAGCAGAAGCAAAATCTTCAATTAAACCTTTTTTAGATCCAAAGCCGTACATTAGAAGGCCAAAGCCACACCTGGAAGTAGCAAAATGAAATGATTACACACAAAAGCATGATGATTCTGATGGAACATAGGTGTCTAACTTCTAGAGGAGAAATACAGTGGAAGGTCCAAGAGTAGAAGCAATCAATGCCTTTAACAATTATGGAAGCACCAGAAATAGAGATAAACCTTGTTATATATATCTGACCAGTTTCTACAGTGGGTGATATTCAGGTTCTAACCTCTAAGACCAATGTTTTCTAGAAAACAGAAGCATATGCTTGTCGAAAGCAAGATTTTTCTCACCTGAGCTCAAAGACCCACTTTGGGTACATAGTCTTGTAGTCGTTCAGAAGCTCAGAAATCTCTTTCGCGTGCTTTGTTTCAATATTACATGCTGTTTCTCTAAGCTCCTGAAAGACGTAATGTTTCCATCAACTTGTCAATGAAAGCATTTTTCACATCAAATATTTTTGGGAGAAAATATCCAAAAAAATCACCTGTTCATCAACAATATTAATATCAGAGAGCTTGTGCGCTGATCGCTTGCTTGACCCACTCAATTCTTTTGCCAGAAAGTAATTTCTTGAGAACCCACATTCATCTTCGTCTATGTTTTCAATGTCTTCCATTGTCGTGGGACAAAGTAAAGAGTCTCCTGAGACAGCAGCCATCAGAACGCATTACTGAATTCTCTAAGCACTAAGTTGGAAACTAAAAACTGCACAATGGCTAAACAATTCATCAAAACCTCAATTCATCTGACAAGCTTGAATTCTGAATTAACAAACTAACATACCAATCAGAAAAACAAAAAATTCTGATTTCTAAAGATGCTTAGTTCTATTTACCCAAACACCTAACTTCACCTGATAATCAAAATTAATATTCAAACAAGCATCGTTCCTTGCGATTTGAATGGTATGCCAATGGACAGTGTAACCTAATAAGGAAGCTGAGACCAGAAAATTAAACCCAAACAAACATAAATTCATTACCTGGCTATTCGTTCTAGATCGGTGTCCCACTCGGGATAGAATTAGAAATTGGGGATTGCAAACGAGCCCTCTCTGCCCTCGCTAGCATCAGATCTTCTCCAACAATGGTTCACGACATCAGATTGGTCATAAGCAAACCGTAGCGGCTCGTGAAACTCCGTCTCTTTACTCTACCAATCTCTCTCCTCTCAGATTTACGGTTTATTGATGAAATTCCCAACCAACTCACTGGTTCATCCTTAACTCTTTGGTTCAAATTCCTGGTTCGATTGTGGTTCTTTCTTAACTAGATGGTTTTCTACTTCTTTATTTTGGGCTTCCAAAACTATGTAGGTCTTAATTATGGCTTTGTATGCGGCCTCAATTTTCCCGCGCATTTTTCTTCATCTTCCTGGTTAAAACCCTTTACGTCGCCCTGCTTCTTCATGTATTAGAAAAAATAAAAATATGCCCTACGATGATTAGATGCAGTCTCAACTTTCCCGCGCATTTTTCTTCATCTTCCCGGTTAATATTTATACGTCGCCGTTTTCTCTCCTCAATACCATAAAATCTACGGCTCAGATTCCAACACCCGTATGACGCGGATGGGCAACAGATCCAACGGTCCTTATGTTATGTCCACAAACGCTGGCCAATCAAATTAAAATCACGCGGATCGATATTTACAACCGTCGATTAAAATACAATCCAACGGATCATATCCTCCCCAAAATAAAAACAGAAAACACAAAATGTGTGCTCCTATATAACCTCATCATCCTCTTGAGATTTACACATCGCAGTCGCGTTTACACGTGGGTAAATCATTTTTCCTTTCTGATTTTAAAACTTTCTGAGAAAAAATGTCTGGGCGAGGCAAAGGAGGAAAGGGATTGGGAAAAGGAGGAGCCAAGAGGCACAGGAAGGTTCTCCGGGACAACATTCAGGGGATTACGAAGCCGGCGATTCGTCGTTTAGCGAGAAGAGGTGGTGTGAAGCGTATAAGCGGTTTGATCTACGAGGAGACTCGCGGTGTTCTTAAGATCTTCCTCGAGAATGTGATTCGTGACGCCGTCACTTACACTGAGCACGCTCGCCGGAAAACTGTCACGGCGATGGATGTTGTCTATGCGTTGAAGAGGCAGGGGCGAACTCTGTACGGATTCGGCGGCTGAGGGATGAGATCGGATTTTGTAAATCGTCTGATGTTTTAGGGTTTGTTAATTCGGGAGTTTAAGATCTTTAGCTGTTGTGTTAGCGTTTCGTTTGAAAGTTTCAATGATTTGAATTGAATGAAAAAGCTTATCTGTTTCATCATCCTACTTGTTTATGCCCCCTTAGCGTATTTGTTACTGCTAAATTTTCAGAATCGTTAAGCATAATCGTGTTTAATTAAGAATAAAATTTGTTTGGTCTCTACACCTGAGAAGTTACGCATCCCAGCCTGCGTACGTGATCCCCGAGACGTCCCTTGTATAATCAAACTCGTCGAGTGGTTTGGTACGTCCAACGAATCAGTCAAAGTATATTTCAGCTTTGTCGAGAAATCATCTAGAGATCGAACAAGATATTGTGCGACACAAAGGAGAACGTTTAGACTCTAAATGGATACAATGTATGGAGCAGAACTTACCAAAAACAGAGTGTAAAGGGTTACGCTTTGATAACTAGCAATTGAAGCTTGTGAATTGTGATGATGTAAGAGATTGATGAATTAGTAGTGGAAGAATTCAAGAAACGATGTATGAGCAGTGGTAGAGTATGAAGAGATAGTAGTTGAGGGAAATATAGCAGAGATTATAGAGGCAACGGGAAGGAGGAAGGAGTATGAGCTTCTGATAATTGAAAATCAACACGTAACAAGTTATGAGATGGGCCGAGTTGAGGTTTCAACTCTAGTAATTCATGGATACATCTATAATTATTGTGGGAGATAGTGTTTGAGACTATGGAAGATGATCTAATTAGTATCCAGCTGCAATGATTGAACAATATTACATATGTACATACAATATTATTAAGATATCTCTAAATAATCAATCACTGGAAAACAATTTTTTATAGCCGGTTACAACACTTTTAATTTTCTTCTGTTTTCTCTCTCAAAGATTTGAATATTGGTGGTGACAAGCAAAATAACAAAGCCCTGGACTAAATATCAGTTGTGTGATATGTTCATTTTAGACCAATAATTTATTATATATATATATATATATATGTGAGTAATTTGACAAAATGACAATAGAAAATCTCCGGACGAGTTCATTGATTGCGGAATGGGCACTTACAGGGTCGTTATACGCAATGGTCTTTGTTTCACTGTTGTCCTGGTTTCATTATGTAATAAAAGATTATGCTCCATTTTAGTAATAAAGCAATTTTAGTCGGGAAATAAACAAATCTCCGGACGAGTAAATTTGAGCATTCTTGACGATTTTACATATTTGATTTAACTGTTCTAAAAATATCTGATTAATAATTTAAAACAAAATCTATTTCAACCGCATAAAATATATATTATCAAATTATTTATTATTATTTAGTATGTTAAATATTGGTATATTTATTTACTATTTATTTACGAAGGTATCAAATAAATTAATTCTAAAAATAAATTTAATAAAATAACGCATTTATTTTATCTCAGGTTTTATGGATAATCTTGGAGTATTAGTTTATTTTCTTTTTTTCCACAGGAGTATTAGTTTATAATACTAATATATGTTATTAATTGCCATTTATTTAAATAAATATATGGTTTTTTTATAAACCTTAATGTTGGAATTTTTTTGTGAAGCTGCCGCGAAACTCGCACGTGCCCGCAAACACGTACAAAGAAACGCGAGTTTCCACGTTTATTAGCAAACGATCGAGCGAAAAAACGCATCAGTCTAATCAGAATCTGAAGTCTGAACCTGGATCAGATCTGTTCGGGTCGGGTCAGATTAGATCGGGTTAGTCGGTGATCGGAGAACCCGGCATTATGGCGGCGGCGAGGCGATTACGCACGCTTCAATCTCAGGCGGAGAACAAGGTGTGTGTCGACTGCTCGCAGAAGAATCCTCAATGGGCGTCGGTTTCCTACGGCATCTTCATGTGCTTGGAGTGCTCCGGCAAGCACCGAGGCTTAGGTGTTCACATCTCCTTCGTCCGATCGGTCACCATGGATTCGTGGTCCGAGATCCAGATCAAGAAGATGGAAGACGGCGGCAACGAGCGCCTCAACAAATTCCTCGCGCAATACGGAATCCGTAAGGAGACCGATATCGTCGCCAAGTACAATTCCAACGCCGCGTCAGTGTATCGCGATCGGATCCAGGCTTTGGCCGAGGGTCGGCAATGGAGGGACCCGCCGGTGGTCAAGGAATCGATTGGCGGCGGGATGAATAAGAAGCCTCCGTTGTCGCAGGGCAACGGAAACAATGGCGGATGGGATAATTGGGACACGGATGATTCCTTCAGATCTTCTACCGATATGAGGCGGAACCAATCGGCGACTGATTTTAGGGCACCGGGAGGTCGCGGTGCACCGGCGAAGTCTAAATCGTCGGAGGATATCTACTCGCGGTCGCAGCTTGAGGCTTCCGCTGCGAACAAGGAGAGTTTCTTCGCGAAGAGGATGGCTGAGAATGAGTCTAAGCCTGAGGGTCTCCCTCCTTCGCAAGGCGGCAAGTATGTGGGATTCGGATCAAGCCCCGGCCCAGCTCCGAGAGGCAATCAACAGGGTGGTGATGTTTTCTCTGTCATGTCTGAGGTAAAATTTGATGCTTTTGAGAGTGAATTAGATTAAAGGTTGAGTGAGTGGGGGACTTCTCTCTTATATCTATTTGATTGTGTTCGTTTTACTCATATATGCCAATAGGGTTTCGGAAGATTGTCTCTGGTTGCCGCATCTGCTGCGAATGTTGTTCAGACAGGAACCATGGAGTTCACTTCCAAGGTACTTTTTTTTAGCACTCTGTTCTATCCTGTGCTTGATTGGCTTAGGTTGTGATTTGTAACTCTTGAAAGCCACAATTGATTTTAGGTCTAGAGACACTTGTTGGTAACAATCTGTAGTCTCCTCATCTGATCTCATATTCATCTTAGTTTATATTGAGATTGTGACTAAATGCTTGGTGTCTAAGTGCCCTTATGCTCGATGTTTTGAGGCTGATCCATTGTCGACATTGTTTTGTATCACAAAACTCTGATTAGAGCATAATGCCAGATGCTCTCTATACATTTCCTTTTCTGACAAATACTGCTGAAGTCAAATTGAGATAAGAGACCTTTGTTCATTGCAGGTCAAAGAAGGTGGCTTAGATCACACGGTGAGTGAGACTGTTAATGTTGTTGCGAGTAAGACAACAGAGATAGGACAGAGGACATGGGGGATCATGAAAGGAGTAATGGCAATTGCCTCACAAAAGGTTGAAGAGTTCACTAAAGAAGAAACGGCAACCTGGAATCAACAGAATAAAAACGAGGGCAACGGTTACTACCAGAACAAAGCAGCAAATTCATCTCTTGGAGGGTCACAATCGTCATCAAGTGGTCACCAGAACAACTATCGTAACTCGAATTCTTGGGATGACTGGGGTGAAGAGAACAACAACAATACCAAAAAGGAAGCAGCACCAAAGGTGTCGACTTCTAATGATGATGATGACGGTTGGGCTGGTTGGGATGATAATGATGCCAAAGATGATGATGGCTACGACGGTTATTATCAGAGTGCAGGCGATAAGAAATCTGTAGGTCACAATGGGAAATCTGACACTGCTTGGACCGGTGGAGGTTTTCTGTAGCGGTAAGCACCAATCAAGTAAAACTAATCGAACACGTTAATGTCGATACAATCGCAATAACGCTAATCTCTAAAATCACAGGTGTTTGGTGAATGAAGTTGTACAATTAAGGAAAAGCAAAGCCTTGTGGTCTTCGTGCTCTGTCACAAAGAGATAGAGCAGAGAGTGGTCATCTCAACCATTTTAAGCCATTACAGGTCTGGTTTTTTCACATTATCGATTGCTTGGCGTTCAATTAATTGATCGTCATTATTTGTTCTTCTACAATATAGTTTCTTTATATCGTCATTATATTTGTACAAGCTTTATAGGGGGACTGCTTGCTAATCTATTCGGGTTAGTCTTGAGCTCTTTTTTGAGATGCAAACTTTTTATTTTCGTCAAAATCTGTAATGACCACAAAAACAAATTTTCCTTTTTATTGTCTTCTTTCTCGATCATAGATTTCACATTTGCGTTTAACTTGGGTGTAACGAGTTTATGTTTCATGTTTACGAATTAACATTTTCATTTAGTGTTTGTGTTTATAGGTATCATAATTTATTTTTCTGTTAATATATGTTTTACAATTTGAATGTTTTCGTTGAAAATTTTCATCATCAAAAGCTAGATTATATAATATGCAAGTTAAATGTTTTAAATCAGTTGTTGGGGTAACAATTTGCTTTCACTACATAAGCCAACTAAAACCTGACACATACACAAGAATCAGTTACTGACAAACTGGTTGGATCCTCGTCGGATCTATAACTCTTTGGCCACTACGCCCCGTGTCCGTGAGACCTACTACGCCCGTTTGTGGCTTTTAGCCTTTTAGGTTCCATTTTGAGTTTTGTCCACTAACTTTCGAGATAACCAAACACATTTAATTATAATTTTTTTTCAGAAAAGGTTACGAAAACATATAAATTCACTTTGATGATATATGTAATCACACCAATTTTCTAAAATATTTCCGTATGCACTATTTTTTTCTATAGATCGGAGTATTACATGACCGGAAACAAGCGAGATGAAGAGTTGATTTCGGTCCGATCAATTTGGGATGAGTGCATGAAATGTATAACATTAATTAGATTCTTGTTAGAGTAAGTTAAAACAATAAAACCATAATCACTACTAGACGCCAAACCAACAGTTAGTACAAATGAACATAAAAAAAAATCCTAACGTTATCATTTGACACGCCAAACAATGAAGGGGCACGTGAAAGAGTGTCATGGCTCTATCATACGAACCGGATCAGTTCACACTTGCATTAATTTGATAATCCAACATTCTGAATGAACCGGGTCAGATAAATTCTATAAATTCACACTTGGAAAGATCAAGGGAGGTGACAACGTATTGGATCCAATCGATGGAAAGAAAAGTTTTTTTAGTAAAGATTCCATATTAACTAATTTTGTAATATGGAATGGAAAGAGGTGAATATTGTAGGAGTGTAGGGTAATTTTAAGATTTATTTGGGTTAGTCTAACTATATTACTAGTTGATATTATTTCTTTATCTGATTATTCAACAAAATCTAAGCATTTAAGTTGATTAGCTGTCAGCTAAAAACTTGGTGGACCACCTGTCAACAGCAACTTTTGTAATCTACTCACGCGTGAGCCTATTTATAGCCAAACAGGCTCTTCTCCGTTCCTAACCATCCATCCACCTGTAAAAGACTCTCGATTTTCTCTTCTTCTTCACAATTAATCTGCAACATTTTTAATTAGGGTTTATTAGTTTTGAGAGAAACATCATGGGAATATATGGAATGGTGACCGGAAAAGCCGGAAAGAGTGGATTTGGATCAGCTTCAACAGCTGAAGATGTCACTCTCTCCATTGATGCCAATCATCTCACTGCCATCATCACAGGTTTTTTGTTTTTGTTTTCCCCTTTTCCATCTGACATACCTTTACGTTTTGATGTTGTGGAAGACTTTCTGCCAACAAAAAAAGAATTAGAAAAATTTAACTATGACATTTAGGTGTTGATTGGTTCTCCCGCTACGCCCTTAGTAAAATTTACTATAAATTCAATGACTTAAGATGTTAATGGACGAAGAAAGCCGACCAAAAATTAACAGAGGAAGAAAAAGTCAAACTTTCGATTAAGGTATCGTGGGATTTTTAGCCAAAAAACAAACAAAAATTGGGATATTTTTTTTGTTTTCAAATTGTAACAGCCATACAAACACCAAAAGATTTTTGAACGAACCAGAATCCTAGTTATATTTCATAGAAAACTGCTTAGTTTTTTTTGGGATAACTTTTAACGAAATTTAAAGCTATTATATATTTATATATATTAAACTAAATGTACATAATAGAAATTTAGTATGTAACATAATTTCGATTTGATAATATTTTTGGTAACATATATTTTGGTCAACATGTGATTTTTACTGACAATTATTTCAGCTTATTTTGATAACGCTACAGTTGACCCCCCAAAATTATTACCTGTGCATGGATCTTAATAATTTTAATTTTTTTTGGGTATGAATCTTAATAATTTGTTAAAGGTGGAACAAGTGGGATTGGATTGGAGGCAGCGAGAGTGTTAGGAATGAGAGGAGCTCATGTCATCATTGCTGCAAGAAACACAAAAGCTGCTAATGAATCTAAAGAGATGATTCTTCAGATGAACCCTAATGCTCGTATCGATTTTCTTCAACTCGATCTCTCTTCCATCAAATCCATCAGATCCTTTGTCCATCAGTTTCTTGCCCTTAATCTTCCTCTCAACATACTCATGTATGGATATTTATTTTTATTTTCTTTTGCAGTGAATAAGATTTTAAGGTTTTTAATGTTTATTTGTTGTGTCTATGAAATGCTAGAAACAATGCAGGTGTTATGTTTTGTCCTTACCAGCTCACCGAAGATGGCATTGAATCACAATTCGCAACAAACCACATTGGTAAGATTACATTTTCTGAATTTCCTTATAAGAAAACTATATTGAAATACACAATATTTCCAGTCTGTCCCAAAAAAGCATATTATATATATATATATATAGATACGTGAATTAGTTAAATACAATATTACCAAAAATTCATATATGCAGTTACATCAATTTCGAAAAAGGTTAATATATCAGGAAAACATCATATGAATCTAGGTAAACAAATTTCGAGAAAAAAACAATTAGTTTTATCAAAAGATCATGTTAGTACATGAATTCTTAAGAAATATGCTAGAGTGTAGCTAGGCGATAAATAAACCATTTTATTATTCATCTCATCTATTCTAAATATTATAATGGAATCCAGGTCATTTTCTGTTGACGAATCTGCTTCTGGACAAAATGAAGAGTAGCGCAAGAGAAAGTGGAATCGAAGGAAGGATTGTGAATTTGTCATCTGTTGCTCATTCTTATACTTACCCTGAAGGTATCAAGTTCAGTAGCATCAACGACCCTGATGGGTAAGTTTTGATTAAATTTTATTTTATTTTGACATGAGATGATTTATTATAATTTTCAATTAATGTAAAACATATTCTATGCTATCATTGTTTTAGATATTCGGAGAAAAAGGCTTATGGACAGTCCAAACTGGCAAACTTATTGCACTCCAATGCACTCTCTCGTAAACTAAAGGTAACAAAATTTCATAGTTAGGTAAGCAAAAATTGCCATATCATATAATGATGGATATAACTAATTCAATTAATATGTGATTTGGGGTGTAGGAAGAAGGTGTGAACATCACTGTAAATTCGGTACACCCTGGACTTGTCACCACTAATCTCTTTCGTCACTCCGGTTTAGGAATGAGTACGTACCGGTTCACTATTCTTCATTCTTGGTTTAACATCTTCGTTTACACATTTAAATTTTGATTTTTTGTTTTTTTTTCTTTCTTTCTGAAATCGATATTTTCGTATTCAGCGGTCTTCAAGGCTATGAGTTTCTTCTTGTGGAAAAATATACCTCAGGTGAATTTAATCACTCTCAATTTCCAACCCTTTTCTCATTTTTATATACTAAGATTTTGTTTTTTTTTAAATAAAAAGTTGTTATTTTTTTTCTTGGGATGTCAGGGAGCGGCGACAACATGTTACGTGGCACTTCATCCTGATCTCAAAGGCGTCACCGGAAAGTACTTCGCCGACTGTAACGTCACTAGACCGAGCAAATTTGCTACCGACGATGCTCTCGCCGATAAGCTTTGGGATTTCAGTATCAAACTCATCGATTCTCTTCCTTAACTAAATATCTAAGAGAAATATTCTCTACATTCAAAATTTGTCCTCCATAATCTTTACATTAATCTTTTATCACCGCGTATTTTGTGCATCGAACTAATTCTATAATCAAAAAACATCATCTATTAACATTGTCTAAAAATACAAAACATAGATTTGATGAGAGAAGAATGACCCACTAATTTGAAAGCCTTTTAGCAAAAGAAAAGAATGACCCACTAATATTTAATCAATTATTTCTCCAAATGCCAAAGGAATTAAGAAGCTACATTACAAGGTTATTATATAATGCACATAACCCGATCCATGAGAATGATGGTCAATGCTGTGTAGATTGGGCCTAAATTAATGGGCTTCTTCGGCTTCCCAAAGGCCCATCGTCCGTACAACGACGGCGGAAACAGCCACCACAATCGCTGCAAAAACCGGCGGAACAACGAGGTCCATCTTCGACCTCCGGAATAGATTCGCCGGTAAACACAACACCTCCGTGGGAATATCCAACGGCACGAGAACGGCTGCGTCGGATCCGCACCGCCGCGAGAACTCCACAGAAGAAAACGACGGGTAAATCGCCGACACGAACGCAAACTCCGGTGCGAGTGAGATGATCGCGACGGTGATCGTCAGAAACGCCGTCCAAGTGGCGCCGTATACGAAAAGCGGAATCCGCCAGGCGAATCGGTGAGTCAGAGATGAGAATAGATGGCGAATCATCGATTTAGAAATTAGAAGAACAATCGTTTTTCGCTCTATGGCTTTATAGTTCCGCCGATCGCAATTACTTCCGCCATAGAAATGGAGTAGCTTCGATGAAGGAGACAAGTAGAAAGAGAGGATAACCTAATCTCACCTGCTCTTAATTTTTCTAACGACGAATGAGGAAAATCGAAAACGACCAAATTTATCGCCGTTTTGGTTACCGCTTGATGTCGTCATCCACTTTTTTTTTTGTCGGAAATTTTTACAGGTCATAACATTTTATAGAGATTTTCTAGCAAATGAGGGAATTTCCGACATCTTCGAGCAAACTGAATTGAGCACGACTCTTTATCAGAATTGATTGATGAAGGAGATCTTTCCAGGAATGTCTTCATGTCTTTGAATGAACCGGAGGAGAATGTCTCTGCAATTGTGCTGTTTAATCATTCTGCAGAATCATCGTTTAAATCGGTTATTTCATACCCCACAATTACACTATATTGAATTCGTACCTATACTATATCACTGTGCTAAAACATATCCCAAATAATTATAAATTTGAATTTCATACATTAATTTGAATTTTATATATAAATTTTTATTTTTGTGCTAAATCATGCATACGTCCTAACATTTACCGTCAAATTTTGTCTACGTGAAATCAACATGTGCAATAACATCGTTTCGGATTAAAACAAACACTCAAAACTGTGTTTCCTCTTCGTTGAGATAAAGAAAATAGAGAAAAAACAACATAGTAAAATGAAACAGTGTCGTTTAATTAGCGATTTTGAGAATTTGTTTTAATCCGAAACGATATAGTTGCACACGTGGATTCCATATAGACGAAATTTGACGGTAAATATTAGGGTATATGCATGATTTATCACAAAAATAAAAATTGAGGTATGAAATTCAAATTTTGAATTATTTGAGGTATGTTTTAGCACAATTGTATAATATAAATATGAATTGAACCTAGTGTAATTGTGAAGATATAAAATTGCCGATTTCCCTCTCTTTGCATATCGTTTTGCTCAAAATCGTATATAGATATAGAAGGTGACCAGTAATGGTGTCTTAATTTTGTTGACCAGTGAAGCTGCTTTTGACTTTAATTTCTCACTTCAATAAAAAAACAGAGGAGACTATGTAGATCGTCGACATATTTTAAGTTCTACAGTCATCACTGAGCTAACTCAATAACTAACTTAAGAGTAACAACAAGACACGTTTTACAAAACTACTGGAGCCAACTATTGTTGTTGTCTAGCTTTAATTCTTAGGGGGTGATTGGTAAATAAATAGATTTTAAAACTGTGAAAGCTTTAACAAAAAAGTAATGTTTTTAGATTTTTTTTTTATTGCTAAAATTTTAATTATATTTTACCCACTCAAATTTCATTGATTTAAAAGTTTTAGAAATCCTGATTTTTTTTTCTGAAAAGATTCACAACCATATTTTGTAATTTTCACTCTTGGGTGAATACTTTTATAAAAAACCAATAAAATATGTTTTTTTTATTAAGTCACAACCTTTTGGTAACTCATACATTAGTTTTTCTTTTATAAATCTAATTTTTGTGATATTTTGTAACTTTTTTTTTTGGAAGTAGTGATATATATATATATTTATATTTTTTTTTATGGCAGTTTTGAAATATTTTTGGATATTTAAAACACTAAACATCTTATTATATAAAGCTGAACGCACATGACGTAAACGTGACACGTAGATAAATTTTTAAATAACCAGATCGTGACACGTGTTACCGTTAATTTAGATTGTGATATGTGTCAATACAATAAAATAGTAAAACTTAAAAAAATGTAAAATATAAAAAGTATAGTATTAACATATTTGGAGAAGAAAATAAGTAAAATAGTATAGTATCACTATAATTGGTAAAATAAATAAGTAAAATATAATAAAAAAAAATAAATAATAGCAAAGTAGTGAAAAAAAAAAAATAAAAGAAAAAGAAAATTATCTATCTAATATGTTATTTATTAAAATGTAAAATGAACAGATTTATATAAAAAAAAAGTAAAGTGATAGAAAAAAAGAAAATTTGTTCTTGAAAGTATTCTTCTAATATGATCTATATATCGTTATAAATAAGATCTACAGTCTTCAAAATTTAATTATGTGTTTCCATTTTTTTATTCTCTTATTTATTGATATAAAAAAAAAAAATGAGTTTGAAGATTAAAAAGTTGATCAACGTTATTTAACTCAATTAGATCAAAATCGTATTTATCGTCGTATTAGTATGCGTTCTTCGCAAGTGGATCAAGTTCAACCGATTACCAACAACGGATATTTATTTATTTTATTAATTATATATAAATATAATTATTAATAAAATTTATATATTATTAATGTCTTAATTAATTATATAAATATATTGTAACGGATACTTACTTATTTTTTTAATTATATGTAAATATAAATATTAATAAAAACCCCTGATCCTAATTTAGTTTAATAAAAAAATAAAATCGCACATTTTATTGGTTCACCAAGACTGAAACTTTCTCGTACCTTCCTCCAAGATGTCATCAACAACTGCCACGATTTTCTTTCCTTTTGCTGCCCCATTTTCTTTTCATTTGCATAAAGTCACCCCGGAAGTTTCGATTTATTCTTAAACAATCTCCATAGTTTTAATTGTCCCATAATATATTTATTTTTCTGCTTTTTGTACAACTAATTTCTTTATTTATATATTTGATAATTTATTAACTTCTATTTAAATATATAAAGGATTTTTGTTTTAAAATTAGATTGGATTTTTAATTGGTTAAAGTGAAAAGGTAAAGTAATCCGGTCCAAAAGTAATAATGTAAACTGTAAAGGACTGTTTTGCATTAACTCTTTTTTTTGTTTTTCGGATTTTTTTAATTATTTATTATTTATCTTCTTTTGTCGCCTAAAAAAAAAATTAAATTTCCTAAAATATAAAAAAATATCAGTAGTTTTTCTGTTTCTTTTTCTCTCTCTCAGCTTTGAAAAGTAATCTGGACCGCGAACAAAGCTTTTCGTTTCTGGTTCGTTGCCGCCTTGCACGTTCCTTCTACTTGCTTCTCTCTGCCTCTCTCTCCCATCTTATCTCATAGCCGTAACCCTAACCCTAAATTCCTCTCTCTTCCTCTTATCTCCATCGAATTTTTTTCCGAATTCGGATTTCGTAGCATCTTCTGCAGATCTCTTAGATCCGACCCGACCTTTGATTCCCTACCCGTTGATTCTGGCCGAAGTTAGTGTTTTCTTCCTCGTATGAATTGATTTCGTTTGTAATTTCATCGTTTGCGGTTTGAATTAGATTACTAAATCCATCTGTTCGTCATCGTTAGTTTCCGAATCACCTGACAGTTTCTTCTCCTAATAGGATTGGAATCAGCATACGAGTTTACGGAGTGGATACGCAATTCTATTCGAACCACCTTGCTTGGAGTTGGAACTGTTCAACGCTTAGCGGATTGAAATCCAAGGTTCAGATCTAACTTTAGTGAACGTCTCAGTGCTGTTCAATTGGATGCCATCGTGCGATATTGAGCATTTCCGAAGAATATATCTCGGATGGGAGAAGGAACAGTTTGTTTGGAGATGCCAATGGAAGGAGTCATGGCGGAAGGGAACTCATCAATGGGCGAATTGAAGAGGGAACGTCTTCATACCGGAGAAGGAGACCATTTTCCCAATAAGAAACAAGCGAAAGAGGCTTCTAACGATGATATTATATCGGAGATTTCAAACCCAGTCGCATCTCCGGTAGAAAGCACATCTCGTTTTCGCGATGTCTCCAGCCAGCCTGCTAAATCCGGTTCAGTTGATCCCGTCGAGTGCGGTGAGGTTACTGGTACTTGCTCCGGCAGTGATTTCGGCTCCGAGGAGACTGTAAGCGACGAAGAGCGCAGCGGAAACGACGCATCCGTAGCAGGTAGCCCTCCAACAGAGCACTCGAGTGATGTGTTAGCATCTCGTTTTGTGTTGGAGATTCCCAAGCATCTTAGCTCGACCGGAATCACGAAAATCACGTTTAAGTTCAGTAAGCAAAAGAAGGATTTTGACGATTTTCCCGTGATAAAGGATCATGCATGGGACGGTGTTGCAGCTTCCGGGTGGGATGTGAAGATGCCGAAGAAGATTGTTTCTAGCAGCTACCCATCTAATGTGAAGAAGCTATTGGCGACGGGTATTCTTGACGGTGCTCGCGTGAAGTATATTTCAACCCAATCGGTGGTAAATTCTGAATCTGTGTTTCTTGTAGATATTTTCATATGCGCTAATTTGTCGGTGACTTATATCACTTTTAATGGTCATCAGAGAGAGCTTCAGGGGATAATCTATTCGGGTGGGTATTTGTGTGGCTGTACGACTTGCAATTTCTCAAAAGTAAGTTTGCTCTTCGCGATCGTTATGGTTTTCTTGCGCCTATGATTATTTATTCTGTAATTTAACGATGTCATACTTTGTTATGCAAAAAGGTTCTAAGTGCGTATGAGTTTGAGCAGCATGCTGGTGCAAAAACTAAACATCCTAATAATCACATATATTTGGAGAATGGAAGGGCGGTGTATAACATAGTTCAAGAACTGAAGACTGCTCCCCGCGATTCTCTCGAGGAAGTGATAAGGAACATAGCTGGTTCTGCTTTGTGTGAGGAGGGCTTACAAGCTTGGAAAGGTGATGACCAGGTGTCTAGATTGTAGTTGCACCTGTGCCGCTTCCAGCACTTAAAGCGCTCTCCATAAATTTTCTTTTGCAATTATTTGCTTTTTGAAGAATAGCCTTATATGTTGTTCTTTCCTGCAGAAAGCTTCCAACAGAGTAATAGCATGTCTGACAGAAACCATATCATGGAACATTCCCATGTTAGGTACTTTCACTTCCTACTTGTGGTTTATTACTTGATCTGCAATTGGGGGTTTTTACTTGGAGATGATACTTGGACCCTGAAGTGACTAACCTTTTCTGTTTTATATAGATTTTGGTTAATGTACTCTTAACTTACCATTTTGTGTTACTATCTGAATGTGATCCCTGTGAAAGCTGCAGTTATCTTGGTCCTGGTCCTGGTAAATCTCTTGGTGAGAGTCAGAGCCTTACTCCATTCTCTCTGGAGAACCAATATTTTCGAGAGAAAGCATATGCAAAACACACATTAAATGAGCCGAAGCGACAAGCAAAGAAGTATGCGCCTTTAATATTTTCATTTACAAATTTATTGCTGTATTTACCTACGCGTTACTTATGGTCCTTATGGACAATTATCTAAGGAGCTATGGAAATTAATTTGGTCGCTAATACTGTAGGCTTACTTCTCATATATCTGGTTCGGGTTGCCATAAGAAAGTTGCTGAAGGAAGCAATAGAAAGAGGTTTGTGTTGCTATTTTTTATAACCTCGTTATTTGTGTTTTTCTGTTCGCATTTGAATCGAAATGCAATCCGACATGGATGAAAAAGATACAATCCTATGTTTCTAGGGACAATGATTTACACCGGCTGCTGTTTTTGCCTAATGGGCTTCCGGACGGGACTGAATTGGCTTACTATGTGAAAACGCAGGTTTGTTATTGTAGACGAATGACTTGTTCTGCTTATTTTCACTGAAATTTGAATTGAAGTTTAGTTTTGTTAATATTTTTTTCCTTACAGAAACTACTACAGGGTTACAAGCAAGGAAGTGGTTTAGTATGTAGTTGCTGCAGCAGAGAGGTAAATGGTGGATGCAGTGGCTATGTGGATTAGTTTGAACTTCAGATATAGTCTTTCTTATTTTTTTATTTTTTATTTACAACAGATTAGCCCTTCACAATTCGAAGCGCATGCTGGAATGGCTGGTAGACGACAACCGTAAGTCATCCAATAAATTTGTTGTTTTTCCCTAATGTTGGAATGTGTATCTGAAGTTTCTGTTTCTTTTGCAGTTATCGTCATATCTACATCTCTTCCGGATTGTCATTGCATGATATAGCCATGTCTCTGGCGAATGGACATGTCATTACAACTGGTGACAGCGATGACATGTGTTCTATTTGTGGGGATGGTGGAGATTTGCTACTTTGTGCTGGATGTCCTCAAGCATTTCATACAGGTAGGTGTAGGATACCGCTTGCTCCTATACTTTACTAATTAACTTTCTTAAACCATTCTTTTGAGTTTTAAGTTTTAATCAGTGTAATGATTTTGGGAATAACATTGCTTAGATACCAATTCTCATTTTATTCTCTGGTTCTGATCCTCAAGTGTCTTTTCATATGCAGCTTGTTTGAAATTTCAGTCTATGCCTGAAGGTACTTGGTACTGTTCGAGCTGCAATGATGGACCTATCTCTAGTAAAAAGGCCACTGCTACTGATCCTTCTGGCAACTCTAAGCCTATAGTTATAAGACTGACAAGAGTCGTTAAAGCGCCAGAAAGCGAAATTGGTGGCTGTGTGTTTTGCAGGTTGGTTGCATACATATTTTCAACTTTCTCGTATGGGTTTTAATAGTTTTGAATACATGCGCAAGCCACTGCAATAGATAGTTTTGAGTACTGTGCATGATCTGGAATCTACATGTGGATTATTGCTTTTTTTTTGTGAGGCACTTTAAGGTGCCACTTTATATATATGTAAACCCCTGAGATGCTTACTGATTACTGTTTTTCACTCTCATTTTATGGTTGATAGGTCCCATGATTTTAGCATCGGAAAATTTGATGATAGGACTGTTATTCTCTGTGACCAGGTACTCTTGATTCCTGATTTCTTTTATTCAATTCTTTTCATTACCAGTTCAGCCTTTTCTGATAGTCCTCTTTTTCTTTTCTTTTGAAGTGTGAGAAAGAGTACCATGTTGGTTGCCTGAGAGAGAATGGGCTCTGTGATTTGAAAGTAAGTTGTGTAAGACTGGCTCCTTCTGCATTGTGTTCATGAGGTCGTTCAACCTTTCTGAACTTATTCCCTGAATGCTGTAGGAAATCCCGCAGGACAAATGGTTCTGCTGTAGCGACTGCAGCAGGATTCACACGGCAGTTCAGAGTTCTGTTTCCTGTGGGCCACAAACTATGCCTACACTTTTGTTAGACATAATATGCAGAAAAGACAGAGAAAAAGGAATATTTACCGACAATGGGGACACAGTCGAATGGAGGATACTTAGTGGAAAAAGTCGATACCCAGAGCATCTGCCCTTGCTTTCACGAGCGGCTGTTATCTTCAGGGTATTTCTTGACTACGTTCTAACTTTGACCTTCTTAAAATATGTATAAACAAACATGCAGCCTAATTCTTTCCTGTCTGTTCTGCTAGGAATGTTTTGATCCCATTGTTGCAAAGTCTGGCCGTGATCTCATTCCTGTCATGGTGTATGGGTAAGCTATGACGTGATAAACTCGGATACATTAGCTATGTTTTGACAGTGGTTGATTCGCCTTGTAATCCTTATGATATATTTCCAGGAGAAATATATCTGGCCAGGAGTTCGGAGGAATGTACTGTTTGGTCCTAATTGTAAAGTATGTTTGCTGTTGGTGATTGATAGTTTCTTTCTGTTTATTTCTGATTTTTCTACTACAACTTCTCTGTTTTCTATGCTAATTGTTTTTTTCTCGTGTTACGCATTTTTAGTTCTCTTGTTGTTTCTGCTGCGCTGCTGAGAATATTTGGTCGGCAAGTTGCTGAACTTCCTATTGTAGCCACAAGCCGAGAGTACCAAGGAAGGGTAAAGCTTCTGTACATCCCATTTTTTCGTTCTTTTTTCGACCTATGGATTTAATTGTTTCTTTTGGTGTGTTAATGGTATCTAGGGTTACTTTCAAGGGCTGTTTGGTTGCGTGGAGAATCTTCTTTCTTCTCTAAATGTTGAGAACCTGGTCCTTCCGGCAGCTGAAGAGGCGGAGTCTATATGGACGAAGAAGTTTGGCTTTACAAAGATGTCTGAACAGCAAGTAAGTGAAATTTTTTTTTTAGGATCATTATAGTATTCAAACAAGTGGTAAAAAGAAATAGTTTCAAGAGAGTCGGGCATATATAGATTTGGTTTAATAAGTATTGAAATCCAATTTGGTAGGAAGATGGTAACAAGCAATTACAATGGTTATTTTTTTTTTTTGCAGTTGCAGAAGTACCAAAAGGAAGTGCAGCTTACAATTTTCAAAGGAACCTCAATGCTGGAGAAGAAAGTACCGAAGAGTTCATCAGAATCAACAACTCTCATCTGATCTTTAAAAGATTCGTCTGGATTTTGGTGTTCGGATCTTTCCTCTTCTTTGGATTTGGTTTTTTGGAAATTTTTGTAATGTAGATTGTAGGTTTGACAGAGGAAGTCCCAGAACAGTTCCATGTTTGTAAAGACCAAAGAGAAGAAAAAAATTTAATGAATAGAAACATATATAAACATGTGCAGACTAGTGGAGACCTAAAAAACCAGAAAATAATCACTCGAGTCTTATTTAAGAGTTCTCTTTTGTTAAAAAGATATGTTTGTGGAAATGTTATGTAAGATTTGAATGAATTTAAAACAATTAGCACAAAGTTGAACTAAACTCATCTGGAGAGAAATATTTGTTTTAATCATATCAAAACAAGCGCAAAAGGAGAAATTGTGTTGAAACAATCAAAAGCCTCAATTACACGTCATTTCTTTCATGTTTGTTCACCTATGTGAAACAGAGGAAACGATGCCGTTTGAATGATAAGGATTTGGGATTTGCTGATTTTGGGCTTCGTTTCGATTAGTAGTTAAAACCCTTTGATAAGCCCTAAAGAAACTCGATTCACTCTGTTTTCTCCTCTCACTTGCTACAATGGCGTTCGTTTCCACCTTTAGCCGCATTTTTACCAGATCCAACAGTCTCTCGTCTTCACCATCCTCCTGGGTTCGGCACTGCTCAACTCTTACGTCTCCTAAGCTCTTCGTAAGCGGTAATTTCTCTCTGGAATTGTCTTCAACTTTATAGTATTAGGAACAAAATTCAGCTTTAGGAACAAATCTTGGAGAAGAAATGGTACTGCTCTAGATGATCGGTAATGAGATATGAAAGTTTGGATGTTTTTTTTTATACTCTGTTAGTCTTATAGATGATAGGTCGTTTGTTATGTGGATCAGTGTGAATTTAGAAATAATCAAACAGAAGCTATCTCCTACTTAGGAAGTATCCATCTTGTGTCTGGAATCAGCACGAGAATTTAGATCAACTTTCCAGTTTTCCTTTCTATGATAATGAATTTAGATCTTTTGGTGAGTATGCTAATTGTCTTTGTATTGGTTATTCCTTCTTCGTTGTTTCTATGGAATGGAAAGCCTCAAAATGTGGAACTCTCAAAGAACAAGAAATAAGGATGTTTCTCAGTTACGGATTGCTTTGAGGGTTTAAGTTTATTACTATATAAGACTCTTTAAGGCCTGAAGATAAAGAATGCTATCTCATAATATGAAACTCTTGTATCTTTGTGCCTTGAAAAGGCCTCTCCAGACTCACAACAAATGAAAAGCTTCAGGATGCATTTGCTCCTTTTGGGGAGCTCGTGGATGGTAACGCTACTCTCTCCTTCTATTCATCATCTCTTGGATTCCTTATCCAGACACATAAAAAAGATCGAATCAGTCAGTCACACAAGTTTTGTTTGTTTTGGTGTTGCAGCCAGAGTGATCACAGACAGAGAGACCGGGAGATCAAAGGGTTTCGGTTTTGTGACATATGCAACAATAGAAGACGCAGAGAAGGCCAAGGAAGGGATGAATGCAAAGTTCTTGGACGGTTGGGTGGTCTTTGTGGATCCTGCAAGACCCAGAGAACCGAGACGACCTCTGCAGCAGGAGCCGCAGTCTTCATCTGAATCCGGTTTCACGACCAACAAAACCATTGGGTGGTGTAAATGAACAAAATCCAAACACTTTGGGATTTTTTTTTGTATGAAATGAAAATAGCTTCTTTGGGCCAGAGGCAAAAATCCTTTAGACCTTAAAACTTATGTTTGCTGACCGAAAAAAAAAACCTTGTGTTTTTGACATCATATTATGCAATTGGTTAAAATTACAAAACCGGATTAGTTATTTAAATCCCAACAACAAATCATTTTCTCTTCCCAATCTCAATCTCAATCTCTCTGCCTCAATTTTTCTTTCATATATATAAAGTAAAAAAAAAAGAAGTTTAATAACGATGTCAAAAAAAAAAAAAAAAAAAAGTT
>OVAY01000042.1:37117-126575 GCA_900406395.1 Kernera saxatilis
AAAAAAAAAAAAAAAAAAAAAGCTTAATGAGGAAGTGCGTTTGGTGCGGCAAAAAGCGTTGCAGATATATACTCTAGGGTTTAAGCCTTTAAGGTTTTAATTTTCAGACAAAAGTACAAAAAGTACAGTTAATCAATCTGCAGCTTCCTGATCTCTATTCGACGATTGTTCTCAAATGATGCATTCCTGTTCTCATACTCACTTCGGCTCCCTCAAGCTTCCCCATTTCTTAGCGCCTAAGGTCTCTTCTCTCATTCTCCATCTCTTCTGAGGAAGCCCTTTAGTTTCTGCGTGTGATTGGTCGCCGATTAAGAAGAAAAGTTTGACGCTGGAGTTTTGCTTTTTTTGTTTCCATGTCTCAGAGTTTTGTGGCGTCTTCTCCGCAGAGAGAATTAAGAGTGTTCGCAGTGGCTACCACCGTGGAGGAGGCGTCTGGTAACATACCAGCGGCTCCGATTTCTCTACCTGAAGGATCATGGAAACAGGTTTTTGCTTTGCCTCTAGAATTATGATCTTTCTTAGTTGCTTCAAAGTTTTAAAAATTGAACCTGTTGTTGTTGTTTAGATAGCTGGTGGAGTTACAGCTGCTAAAGGCTTTAAAGCTGCTGGTATGTATGCTGGATTACGAGCTTCAGGGAAGAAGCCTGATCTCGCTCTTGTAACCTGTGATGTCGAAGCTGTAGCTGCAGGTCCAGTGCTCGCTTTTGTGGTCTTTTATTATGTATTCAGGGGCGAAAAATTTCTGACTCTCTTCTTGAGAATTTTTCAGGGGTGTTTACTATGAATGTGGTTGCTGCTGCTCCTGTAGTTTACTGCAAAAAGGTTCTCGAAACTTCGAAAACGGTAATTTCTCTACCTCATTTTTTTGGATTACGGACTTAGACCAAAGCATTTTGTGCTTCTGAGCTTTGAATCAGTAAGTTTTGAGATCTTCCAGGCGCGTGCAGTGTTGATCAATGCCGGTCAGGCCAATGCAGCTACGGTAAGATATCTCAACTTTAGTCTGATGCTTCAAGTAAGTAGAGATCTCGAGCTATGTTGTCTAGGAGTGAATTCATATGATAGTGAAATAGCCTGAACTCTATATGGGTTGTAGCTATGCATCACTCATTATTGCTATACATATTAAAGGTTTGAGATCATTCCTTTTTTCAGGGTGATGCCGGTTACCAAGACATGTTAGATTGTGTTGGTTCTCTTGCGACGGTATGTCTTGGTGTCTTTCAATCCCGTGTCTCCTGCAAACCTCATATCATTCAACATTTTTCCGTTTGTTGCAGCTACTTAAAGTGAATCCAGAGGAAGTGTTAATCGAGTCAACTGGGGTTATTGGTCAGAGGATAAAAAAGGTGCAACATATTTCTCTTTCTTTTTCCATGCAAGTGCTCCGATGAAGTTGGATTACTCGTAATTTTTTTTTGCAGAAAGAGCTTCTCCAAGCACTTCCAACACTAGTCAACTTTATGTCAGACTCTGTTGCAGAGTAATCTTCTTATCTCACAATCTTCCCTTTCTTCATCAGCCATTGGACATCCTTTTAATCAACTCAATATGATATGCAGGGCAGATTCTGCTGCTGTAGCAATCACGACAACGGATCTTGTAAGCAAGAGCGTGGCAGTTGAATCACAGGTAGGCTTAGGAAACACGTCCTACTCTCTTTATTGCAATTTCAATTATCTTACAAAGATTTTGAGATTGGTCAGGTCGGAGGAACCACAGTTCGAGTTGGGGGTATGGCAAAAGGATCCGGGATGATCCATCCAAATATGGCAACTATGCTAGGTGTATGTTCTTTAGCTATTCCTTTCTTTTGGCCGCGTATCCATTAATACATACACACTGATGTTAAACTATACCAAATCGATATATATATATATATATATATATATATCTTTCTCAGGTGATCACAACAGACGCGCTGGTTGAAAGTGATATCTGGAGAAAGATGGTAAAGGTTGCAGTCAACCGAAGTTTCAACCAGATCACTGTATGTTGTTACCCAATTTCATTCATTGTTGTAGCTGGATTACTTTCATTTCCAGGCTCTGACTAATGAAAAGCATGGTCTTATAGGTAGATGGGGACACAAGTACTAACGACACAGTCATTGCTTTGGCGAGCGGGTTATCTGGATCACCTTCTATATCTTCTTTGAACTGTAACGAAGCTGCACAGCTTCAGGCATGCCTTGATGCGGTATGTATGTTTATTTTTTGCTATCTTCCGAAAACAGTTGTTCATAAGCTGGTCTTAACATGGAACCCTACAAATATATATTTTTTAGGTGATGCAAGGACTCGCCAAATCAATAGCTTGGGATGGGGAAGGCGCAACATGTCTCATTGAGGTTCACAAATTTTTTAGTTTTTTTTCCAAACCCTCTGATTGAAAACAAGCCTTAACGGATAACACAAAATCACCAGGTAACAGTAAAAGGAACAGAAACTGAAGCAGAAGCTGCGAAAATTGCACGTTCGGTGGCTTCCTCTTCACTGGTCAAAGTATGAGATCGGAAATAGACATACATGGAATGATCAAAGTGAGCATACTTGTTTCTAACTAATAGTCAACCTCTGTCGTTGCTGGTTGTGACAGGCAGCTGTTTATGGAAGAGATCCAAACTGGGGACGCATAGCTGCAGCTGCTGGCTACGCCGGAGTTTCTTTCCAAATGGAGAAGCTTAGGATATCTCTCGGCGAGTTTTCGCTCATGGAGAGTGGTCAACCTCTTCCTTTTGACAGGTTTATCTTACAACTGATTTTGTCTCCCAATGGGAAAATGAAGTTAGATCATGTTCTCACACAAAATGTATACGCAGGGACGGAGCCAGTGACTACCTCAGGAAAGCCGGCGAGGTTCACGGAACTGTTACAATCGATTTATCCGTAGGTAAGAGCTTCTTTTTAGTTGCCATTTTGATGAGCCATGTTGTGTGTGACCTGACTGCAGTTTTGTCTGGCGAATAGGTGAAGGTGCAGCCACCGGAAAGGCGTGGGGGTGCGATCTTAGCTATGACTATGTCAAGATCAACGCTGAATATACCTCCTGAGACCGAGTCTGAGAGACATAGTTTCATGTACTGTTGTTGTGTTACATCTCGATTTATAAACTATTTTTGCTTCAAATAAGACGACAATAACGAAGTTCCATCGAGTTCAAAAGTGAAACTGAATCCCAAAAAGAAACAAAAAAGGCCTGAGATTAAAACCCGAACCGATCGACCCGAACCTCGGCAGAGATATAAAATGTGTTCGGGTATGATATCGGTTCGAAACGAACGGTTAACCGAAACAATTAAAAAATTATTTTTTGCAAAGTGTGAGTGAATAAATTCTAGAATAATTTATTATTTAGCTAATGAATAATGGCAGTCCCACTTTCAACGTTTTAACTCTTGCCTGTTTCCAGATTCTCTCAGGTTCCACGCGCCGCCGCGAAAACAACTAAGAGAAATCCAAATCCAAAATCCAAAATTCGGCCAAGGTTGAGAAGGAGAAAGCTCAGAGATGCAAGGAATGTGGAGCCAACTATGGAGGAAATACGCCGATTATAAGTACAACAAGTTCGAGAGGTTTGCTGTCTGGGAAATGATCGAACCTTACCGTCGACCCAAAACCTTTACAACTTTGGTTACTATCTATGTCGCCGCTTTTTACACCGGCGTCATCGGCGCTGCAATTACAGAGCAGCTTTACAAGGTAAGTTTCCTAGTGTTAGTGATCCGGCTCGGGTTTGTTTTTAGATTTGTGGGTTTCTTATCTGATTTAGTGTATTCGATCTCGAGTTCTCGTGATTGGCAATGTTAGGGTTGGAAATGGGATGATAATGAAAACTCTGCATCAATATTCTGGGAATTGAGGATTGTTGATTACTGATAAGGGTTTTCGTGTTCAAGAAAAAACCTACATTTGAATTGTTCTTCATGGAATTGTTCTTCATGGAATTGTTCATTAGGTCTATCAACGAAGCGTTTTCGTCTTAATTTGTATCTAATCTATCAGAAGTTGAAGTAAAGGATATTCTTAATCCATGGTTTGTAAGGGTTTTTCCTGTGTGTATTGATTTCTTTTCAGTGTGTTTTTTACACTGAATCAGTTACTAGAATACGTTATGCTTCTTGTTTTACTATAAACTTATGTTACTCCACTCTATAAACAGGAGAAATTTTGGGAAGAGCACCCAGGCAAAACGGTGCCTTTGATGAAGCCAAAATTCTATCGAGGACCATGGAGAGTATATCGTGGTGAGGCTATTGCTTCAGATGCTAGCAGCCAGTGAAGGTAACCATTAGGCTATCAGAGACCATTGTCAAGGATACATCTTCGACTTTGATGCGCGTCCGTATTTGGATTTGCACTGGTTCACTGTATATATATATCACACAGCTTTGTATTCTGTAGAATGCATGTGTCCTTATTCGAATGGTTTCAACTGTCTTCTTGGTTTATATGGATTTAACCGGCGACTACCTCAGGAAAGCCGGCGAGGTTCACGGAACTGTTACAAAAGCTTTATCCGTTGGTAAGAGCTTCCTTTTTTAGTAGCTATTTTGATGAGCCATGTTTTGTGGACCTGACTGCAGTTTTGTCCGGTGAACAGGTGAAGGTGCAGCCACCGGAAAGGTGTGGGGTGCGATCTTAGCTATGATCAACGCTGAGTACACTGAGAGACATAGTTTCATGTACTGTTGTTGTCTTATGATCTCAATTTATAAACTATTTTTTGCTTCAAATAAGACGACATCAATTCAATAACAAAGTTCCATTGAGTTCTTCACAAAAGTGAAACTGAATCCCGAAAAGAAACAAAAAGCAAACACACTTCGAGAAAATCATCACAATCGTGTTAAGGATCACCATTACTCATAAGAAAAGCTGTTGTGAAACTCAGCAGAAAGCACACAAAGAGATTTGTTTATTTATTTGACAAGAGGGAGCCAAGCTCAGAGATGCGATGAAGATGTGCTTGGTTATTAGCAGCCAATGCGCCATTCAAGAAGATGCTGCAACTATAGGCATCTGAGTTTCCCAATCAAATTTCTCGCGACTGTGTTTGCGAGAAGCGTGCTTCTTGTCCTTGCCACTTCGAGAGGAAGAATTGTCTTTGCTCTTCTGTCCTTTCTTTCCAGTCTTCCTGTGGTTGTCTTTGCTCTTGGATTTCTGCTGCTGTCTCTTGCTTCTTGTGTGCGAGGCTATGGAGGGAGGAGGATCATACACGTCATCTGCCCATGAAACACTCGACTTCCTCAGTGACAAGCCATGCTTTTCCCGACTGCCTTTTATGGCCGGGATGAGAACAACTGGTATCTGTTGAAAATTAAACAAACAGGTGAGATAGAGACACATATCAGCATAGAGCAGGGAATACACATCACTGGATTAAGGAATATGACAAGAATTTCACTATTAAATCAATCTGACTGGCGATTGAGATGACACAGCCCAATTCCAAGGACTCTTAAACTCTTACTTGAGTACAAACTATGGAAATCCAGAAAGTGTTTTCTTGAATCAAATGTTTTCTCCTTCCACATATGGCAAATATTAATGACCCACGAGCCTAGGCAAAACAACTAAATACTGATAATAGTCTTGCACACAAACAAGGATGACTTACAGTCGTAAGGTTCTCATGCCTGTCTTCATCATCTGAAGACTCGGGAGGTAAAGAAACTAAATCCTTCTCAGCGGATTCTTCATTCGCAGTTTGGTCTATATAACCAGTTTCATCTCCATCAGACTCCTGAGAATCTTCAGATCCAGTATGCGAGGAATGCTTCGAGCCATTAGAACATTTCGTGGGACTCGAGGTCGAGATCTCAAAGTCTGCATCTTTGAAATCCAACTTACCGCAAACAGAGCTCATATCCAACTATAGCAGGAGATAGTCACAGTAGTAGTAACTGCTACGAACAAGTCCAAAGTTATCATGAGTAAGTGATCTTCACAGCACAAAACGGAAACAAAGAGGCATGCACAACTAATCTATGTGATTAGAATGGCACAAGATTTCAATTGCAATTCACAATCATGAAAAAAACAGAAATTAAGGCCTACGGAAGTCACAGAGACGAAATTTTCATACCTCGGTGGGTTACAAATCGAGCACCGCCAAATGTATAAAACACCAACGATCGAGACAGAGATTGTGTTTGCGACGAATTTGATTCACAAACTTTTTCTTGGCGAAGGTTAATCCGAGCTAAGAAAAACTCAAGAACCAGACGAAGAAGAGAGAAGAAAGGGTAAAAGAGACCAGGGAAGAAGAAGAATAGAATAAAAACGAAACGTTAACTAAGATTACCACGCCAATCACACTTTTCAAGAGGTTTCAGACGATGCGAACACAAACCAGAATGATAAGGAGTCAACGAAGGAATCAAAGAGAGGAGAAGGAGGACGAGTAGCTTAGAGGGCACCGAAGGCATTATATCTATGCTCTTCGAAACCCTAGAACCGAACGGAAAAGCCCTAATTCTCGAATTTCGAATCAAAAATACGCAGAGATCTCAGAAACTTTGATGCGGAAAGAAAACCCCAACAAAGAGAGGGAAAATTCTACCAACAGCACAAGATATATGCAAACGAGTAGCGAAACCCTAAAATCGGATCATGGAAACCAGACAGAATCAAGGAGAATTATGATATCCACAACGAATCTGCGCGTGAGGAGGAAGATAAAGAAAATAAAAGCTAATTTGAGAAGACGGACGAATAATGATGACGTTTTTTATTAGAAAATAGGACTCCTAAAATCAACGGCGATAGATGTGGCGGCCTACTTAAAAGCAGACTCATGACTGTACACGTGTCCCCTAGCTTAGACATTTCTTCATGGGCCTTGATAAGACCATTGTACCGTAATTTGTTTGTCGAGGAAGAAAGATGTTAAAAGATAGCAAAAATAAAACGAAGTGAGATTATGGGTCGTGAAGCCCAACAGAAGCCCAGAAAATGAGTCGGCCTGATGGATAAGGGACATATATAATCGCGTGGTCCAAACCTTATTTCGAAACCACACAAGCTTTAGGAGGGAGACGACGATGTCGATGCGGATTGAAAGCAAAGAGGCTTTTGAATATCATTCTCGTCAGAGGTCGAAATCCATGAAACGATTGAAGATGAAACGATCGAAGAAATGCGAGGTGATTTTTTCATCATCTTATATAGTACTTTTGTAAGAGATTTGTTTTTCTATACGTTATCGATAGATTAGGGTTTTAAGAGATTTGTTTTGAATGGATCTTAGGGTTCGATACCACGGTCACGGGTCGTGGTTCTGAACTGGTGAAATTCATCTGTGATGATCGGTGGTCGCCTTGTTGTGGCTTAGTACGCCTTTATGCTAGGATGGGCCTTCATCGTTACAATTTGCTTCAGGTTAAATCAAAACTCTTTTCTCTTTCTTTCTTTCTTTCTTTGTCTTATTTTTGTACCACTTTGTTTGATCATAGGGGACAAACTTACAGTTGAGTCGCGTAAGGAAATACAATATGAGTACGGGTTCTGCTGCTTCCTCTTACTACATAACTTTGGTTGCAATGGATCCAGCTAGCAGCAAACTTTTAATTTTTCAAACTAAAGTTAATGAAGAAGAGTTTGGCAAGTTGATTTTGACGTCCAATATTGCTAGACCTCGAGGTAAATGTTGTTCATTTGTATGCAACAAGTCAAACAACTAGTCCACTAAATCATCGTCACTTACTGATGATTTAAATCTTGTATTAGGGAAACAAACTGAGGATGGTTCTTTGAGAACTGAAAACTATTGCTACCTCAAAGGTAGCTTGCCTAAGTGTCCCCCTGAGGATCTTTTCGAAAACAGAAAGCGGTTTTACGTGGTAAGATTAAGATACACTTGAGGGTGCTTTGCTCATGATCTAGAACAAGTAGTGAGATATATGTTTTGCTTTGTGCAGGTGAAGGAGTCAGAGATGCAACACAATGACTGGATTCGTTTATACTTGGAACTTGCAGTTGCCGGAGCTCATAGGAACACTGGTAAAAATCATGATCTGTCCGACTTGAAGATTGTGAAAGTGGCCATTGAAAATAGTGAAGATATGGAGCCACCTAATGAGGGATCAGTTCTCAATGCCATAAATGCACTTGTCTACATAAGGTACATGGACACTTGCGAGTCTCGGGTTGGTAAGGATGTTGATCGCATAGCTATTGTTAAAAGAAGCTTCAGTGAGCGTCATGGATGCTTCATCCTCGAGGGTCGGAATCAGGTTATCAAATCCTAGGTGGCGCATGGCAATACAAAAACTGGCGCTTTGGCTCCATTTGCAAATATGGGATTGGTTTTTGTACAATTTGTGTGGTGTGGTGTGCAATTAGCTGTATAATTTAACATATGTTTGCGTCAAAAGTTTAAGGATGGGAGACATTCTTCTTGCTTTCTAACGTTTAAAGTTTTCCTTTTTACCGTTGTCCAAAAAAAAAGAAGTTTTCCTTTTTGCTTATATCCAATTGTGTATATAAATGGGTTTGGGTTTCTTAGGTAAGTTAAAAGTGTAATGTTTGCAAAACAGAGTCGAGAATCTAAAATAACTACAACGACCAATATGTGTAGAAGGAGACCAATATGTGTAGAATAGTCCCTCCGAAGACCATTTTATATAGACGAAGTCAGGAAGAAATGAAATCTGCCAGTCTATCTTGAATACAAACAGTAAGATTCCTCTATCTGATTGGGAATGAGTATCAGGCTTATAAGAGTCGTTGCTAATTCTGAAGGTATGTAACTATGTATCTACACTTTGATGATTTTCTGTTAATAATCTTCTTGTATGCTTAATATGGTCATATTCAGTTACATAATACTTGACCTTTTAATTGATTGAATAACCCTACAAACGTTTTAAGTATGAAAGGAGAACAATCAATTATCTTTTGCTGAATTTGTTCCCATTTGATTCGTATCTAAGCTTGATACTCAATTTTCTTGCAAATGATTGTATTGTTCTGTTTACTGCCTTGGCTCATCTCCTGTACTCTCTGTGATTGTTATTTTACATTAACTTTTTGGCCCCTTGTGAATGCAGAGGAACCGATTCAAATCCATATTCACTTGATGCCTCAGCTGTTTTCATGTTCCGGGTACTTCAACGAGTTAACCATCCGGTATTTAGTTGCATCTTATTGGCAAAACATGTTGAGCTGGTGATATTAATTATGGGCCTAGCTGAAGTCAGGCCGAGGCTCAGATATAGTTAGTAAGTGGACAATAATTGTTTGCATTGTCGATAGCTAAACGGCACCGTTTGTACACTATTGCATATCGATCCCATAACCGAAAATCACGCGCCGCGCCCGATCAATACAGATTTTTATCACGAACAAGATCCAACGGTCCTGATCTATCCTCCCTTCCTCTTCCCTCTTCCAAAAAATAAAAAAAAAACTCTGAAATCTCCGAAATACGATCGAGGAGGACGAACACTTTTCAACGACCGACCGGTTGCTGACGTACTCCGTTCTCACGCTCCGAGTAGATCTGGTACATCTCTCTCATGCGATTTCCTTCTTTGATTTCCGATTTGGTTTCGTATACACTGCTCGTTTCAGTTTCCTTTTCCAAGTCGTTTTGTGATTGAGTGATTTTGTTTTCCCTCCCAGAGATTGCTTGATTTTTGTTACGCGATGGCTGCTCCTCCTGCTAGAGCTCGAGCTGATTACGATTACCTCATCAAGCTTCTCTTGATTGGAGATAGCGGTACTTTCCTCGTTCGAATCATCATATACTACTTTTGCTTCGATGAGTTTCCTGCAATTTATAGGATCTATTACTTTTCTTATGCTTCGTTGATGCTTGCAGTTCTTGTTGATTGGTTTAAAGATCGAGGAACCAAGTGATCTGAGTTTTGTGAAATTTTGCTTTTACGATTGGTCCTAATGGAGTTTTAGTAACACTGGCGTCTTATCCAGATATGAATTTTGCTCAGCTTATTCTGATCAGTTCTTATAGAGGATTCTGAGCCTCTCGGATTTAATGCTCGTCTGCGATGGTAGTGTCCTGCTCCATTCTTTGAACTAGTGAGCATATGCTATTTAACTCACAAGCCTTGCTAGTTCACTATCAGGCTTAGAAACTGCAAATGAATGGTGAATTGCACTCTCTTGGATGTTTTGGGCCCAAATGCTTCAAGATTAGTTTGAACTTTGTGTGTATAACCCTTCCCCTGTCTTCGAGACAAATTGGCTGAATTCCTTTTGTTCAGGTCCAAAGGAATGCCTGTAACTATAAATTTCTGCTTTCTCTAGAAATTCTTTACATCTCTTTCTCTCACATTCCCATTATTATTATTTGAATCTACCAGGTGTAGGAAAGAGTTGCCTCCTCTTACGTTTCTCAGATGGCTCGTTTACCACCAGCTTCATTACGACTATCGGGTATGTCTTTATTGCATAGCGCCGTTATCCCAGTCTCTGCTAGTTTGTCTGTTTTCGCTCAGTGGAACTGTGCGTGGACAGAATTGATTTCAAGATACGGACCATTGAGCTGGATGGGAAGAGAATTAAATTGCAAATTTGGGATACTGCAGGACAGGAGCGGTTCCGTACAATCACAACAGGTTTTTATTCTGACATTCTCTGAGAATCTGCCCCCTTTTGCTTTTTTATTTATTTATGGATGTATTCCTCCTTTATTATGGTGGGAATCTGGAAATATCGCCTAACTGCTTTGATCTTATTGCAGCATACTACAGGGGAGCCATGGGAATTTTACTTGTGTATGATGTTACAGATGAATCATCTTTCAACAGTAACTATTTTCTTTACTCTTAGATCACAGTTTAGTCAACTTCGGCCCTTGTGCAACAGATCTAATTTTTTTCTTACTTCCATTAGTTAGCTGTGATTCATTCTTTTCTATGTTTTCTTTTTACTCTGTGTAGACATCAGGAATTGGATCCGTAACATTGAGCAGCACGCTTCTGACAATGTCAACAAGATTCTAGTGGGGAACAAGGCTGATATGGACGAAAGCAAAAGAGTATCTCTACCTTCTCCCTCCATGTGTAGTATTTTCCTGCTTATTTTTCACGTGATTTTGTTTTTTTAAGACATCACTTTGATTCTCATTTCCAGGCTGTGCCAAAATCCAAGGGCCAAGCTCTTGCAGATGAATATGGAATCAAGTTTTTTGAGACCGTATGTCATGGCTCTGGGTATTGTTATTTTTTGGAACATTGCAAACGTTGATTCATTTCATTGGCTGACGTTGATGGGTTTCTCTTACAGAGTGCCAAGACGAATTTGAATGTGGAGGAAGTTTTCTTTTCAATTGCTAAAGATATTAAGCAAAGACTTGCAGATACTGATGCCAGGGCTGAGGTTTGTATCAAAAAGCTCCTTAGCTTTAGACTTTTACCATCTTATCATGCGGTACACTTAGGCTCAGTGGGGTATAGAGCCAGAGGACCTTAATTTTTACTCAGGAGATAAGTCTTGGAGTATCAATTATGCTTACTGTGTCTTAAAAAATAGTTATCCTGGTCTAAAACTATATGGGTCTCTCTAATTCTCACTGATGCCCAAAAGTGTAAACAATTACCCTACTCCCAATTCATTTACCTAGATGCATTGTGGATTTTGACAACAATTCATTGTGGTCATATGATTTATCATTCTGAATCTTCTGTCTTGCTCCTGCAGCCACAAACAATCAAGATCAACCAAGCTGACCAGTCTGCTGGAACGTCCCAAGCTACGCAAAAATCAGCATGTTGCGGTTCTTAAAACGCTAAACGTAGCTCCCGAAGGAGAAAGCAAAATTGCTTTCTTATCTATGATATGGTGCTTCTGCAAATCTCTAGTTTCGTCCCTAACACTTATCGAATGTGACCGACACATATCTCCATATCTATATTTTTCGGAACCTTACCTAATGATTCAGTAACAATAAAAGAAAGAAAAAAAAAGACAGGTTAGGATTGTTGAAACTTCTTTTGGTATGCGATTGGAAATTATTTGCACGTCTCCAGATAGATGTTAATGGGTTTCACTTTTACTTTTTGTAACAATGCATTTATAAGTTGTGATGCCTATTCTCTCTGCTTTATATTCCCAGATCAAGACTTAATTGCATCTCTTAATTCTCCTTTATTTTTGCTGATCCCATATATATTGATAAAGCAGGCCAAATCTTTATGAGTATAATTTACTTTTAAACAGTATCCATTTCCTTTTTGATTCTGTTTTATCAAAATGTAGTTCAATATTCATCACAAATAAATAAGAGATATACCAATTGGAATCTTTAGTTTTCAGAAAAAAGGTTCCATGAAATATGAATTGAGCTTTTCTCATGATTGGTGTTACAACATAATCTATGAAGAATCTCTTGGGTCATGATTAAAACTATTAATTATTTATCAAACAAAGAGATAATGCGTGGTGATTATAGATAGGGCAAAGAAGCACGGAGGTTAATTAAATCTGATGAAGAACGCACCGAAGAAATAAAGCTGCAAGTGGTGATAAGACTGATGTCTGAGTCGACTTACACCATTTCTATTTCAGACAGACACACTCCAAAGTAATGTTACCACCAATCACCAACCACTTCACTTAGATCTGTTCTCCATATTTCACACAAATATTCTTCTTCTCTTTCTAATTAGTAAATATTGCTTTTTTCTACCTACATCTTTTTTTTTGTTGCTAAAGGGTATTCATTCTACCTACATCTTTTAATTACTAACTTCATTTAAACTACTCCCACTTCTTTTACACTATCATATCAAGTAACACTCACCAAGTACAACTCTTATCTATATAGTCTAACTCGTAATACAATACACATTTAAGCTGTAGCACGTAGGAACCTTCTTGACGTGGGTTTGTGTGCATAAGCTTCATGCTCAAAGTTTACAATTTTTGTATATGCCTCGCAACTAGAGGTGTTTAATCATAATCTAGGTTCTTTGTTTTCTGGTTTAGAAAAAAAAAAATCAAAGTAACGGTGAATTTCTTATGGATAGATGTATTATTGTTTTCGTTTAGGTTCAACTTGGTTTTTTTTTTTGACATCACTTGGTTATTTTATTATATATAGAATGATGAATTCATTATAATCATCTAATCGAATCAAAACTCGGTTTGGTGTTATAGATCAGATTTTCGGTTCAATTCGAATTATACTGATTGTTTATCAGGTCTGAATAATTATACACTTAGCTATGGCGCACCGTAAACATTTATATCCCTATCATTTTATTGAAAATAAAATACAATATTCGATCCATCAATCATTTACTTTTTGCTGAAAATATGTAATCTATCAGGAACAAAAAAGAAGCAATTGGTTATAATCTTATCACGATTAAATGTCAACTAAATTGGACCGAGTTTTTTTTTTTTTTTGACGTCGACTACACCATATTAGATTCAACAACCTGCAGATCCATCTCAGCATATTATGTTTTCCACGATGACAGTTTGATTTCATGGATATCTGAAAATGATCCAATCACTTGAATAAAAATTGAATATGTGAGAATGAGAGGTCTAACTCATGAAGAAATTTCCAATATTTAGATCTATAAAATATCTATTTATTTGTTTTTGAAAATAATGGAAGAATCTTGTCTCCAAAAATATATTTGAGAGATTACTACGAAATTATGAGGATAGATAACTATGAAAAATATCGCCGGTCATTATTCTAGAGATTTCTCCTTATATTATAGAAGGAAGTCTTAAGTGGTCTCACAGACCATCTCATAAGTTTTATCTCCAAGCATTTAGTAAGTGATGAGTCTCATCTCATGTCTCATATTATATTAGAAGTGATATTTCTAACACGTATCTTCGTGATGATAGATTTTATCGGTTCATATCGACCGAATCCGATTATTGGACAACAATACCATCTCATGCAACATACACATACTGAATCAACTGATCTGATCTTCTTTTTTTTTTTGGATAAATACTGATCTGATCTTTGATATCATGTTAACGTACATAAGTTTCTTACTCAGAACAAATTGGAAATTTATGAAGTAGTCTCTATCTTTATATATTACTCTAGATCACATCTTATATCAGATGTGGAATTTTTTACAATTGCAAGAATACGAAACAAGTGGACAAAAAAATGAGAAAACAAAACCGTGTTTATTGATTATCACGACGAAAGTGTAAAAAAACAGTGTGGTTTATAAATGTTCATGTATGTTTCAATTTTCAAACAAACTAAGAAGATTAGGATGAATTATTGTAGATTTATATCTTTAAAATTTCCTACCTACGGAAAAGGCTAATAAAGAAAAGGCTAATTAAAAAAAGAGTAATCGTTACACTCGCACTCGTAACCACTATTAGAGAGTATTATATTCTGATACTCTATAATAACACCATATATAATCACACTAAAGCATGCCCCTCCATATACAATCATGCTCGATATATTCTTGATTCCTATGTAGGTATTACTTTGGGCAATCGTAGCATATAAAAAATGTAGATTTTAAATAGTGAGATGAGAACTATTGAATGTAATGTAGATATCCATAATGTTTGGGAGT
Source organism: Kernera saxatilis (assembly GCA_900406395.1). Taxonomy (NCBI): domain Eukaryota; kingdom Viridiplantae; phylum Streptophyta; class Magnoliopsida; order Brassicales; family Brassicaceae; genus Kernera; species Kernera saxatilis. Next base: position 51,660 of record OVAY01000042.1, read on the forward strand.
AAGAGAACGGAGGCCTGTTTAACGTAACTATGCATATAGGGACTATAATGGGATCTTAATTAACAGAATTTGGAGATCTACGAGCAAATCCATTTTGATTTCTAATGATATTTAAGAAAATAAATAAATTAGATCCACTAAATAGATGTTCATAAACTTCTTTCTTAAAAGAACATTAAAAACTTATAATATTGTATTTCTGATAGAAAGAAAGTATTAAAAGAAAAGACAATGCCCATATGTATTAAAATGAGGACCGCCCAAAGCATTAGCACACAATAATGCGGGGAAAAAAGCATTAATAGACAATAATGCGAAAGAAAGCAAAACAAGTTAAAAGAAAAGGAGCAATTGGGAAACTTGATCAGAAGAAGACGATCGTTATGTCCTTTCGTTTGTTGTATCTTTGACCATATAAATTAATGGATCCCATTCTTCACCTTTTTCTTTCGATGTCTACATTCAATTTGGAGCTTTCAAAACAGCCTTAAATATGCGGTTTCGTATCGTTTGTCCACATATATATCTAGCTAGTAGATATTATAGGTCCTTGTAGATTTTAGACATGTGTGGTTTGGTGGAAAAAACTCGTATTTACATTTTACATCCTATATTAAGCTATGTATACGAGCTTATGAGTTTTTATCTTGTTTTTAGTCGATTTTTTTGTAAAATAATATTCCATGTTTTAGAAGTTTTGAAAACTAACTTTTCTTTCTTGTTTATGTCCTTGTTAAGGTTATCACTCATCATTATTATATCATTCTTATTAACTTGTTTTAATAATTTCCAAACCATGTAAATTCTTACATTCACTGTAATTTTTTTTTTAAACTGACTAAACTAAACCGGGTTTTTAACAATCATCAAATATAAATATGAAATGACCATTTAATTGGACCAAAAGTTGCTACTGAAAAAAAAAAAAAAAAAACTGTACCAAAATATGTTAGATGGGTGACGTGTATATGTACAATGTATATATTTTTTTTCTCCATATCGCAATCTTTCATTATTGGTAAAACATAAAAGCATAAAACTAAAAATAATTATTTACCAATTTATAAAGCATAATCAAACCTAAAATAGACGGATTCCAATAAATCGATGTAAAGGATCGAAACCCACCATAAAAACGCTATTCAACACCAATCCAAAATTAAATTACCCGCCGGTAATGAAGTGCTAAAAATCTAATACATTTTGAAAAAGTGATATATATATATATGAAAATAAAGTATTAAATGGTTAGAAAGGAGAGGTTTATCAAAATCATACCTTACCTTTAATAATAGAAGCGATCAAGAAATATTACTTTCAAATAATTGCAATTTATTCATCCCCAATCTCTTATCTTTAAAAAAAAAAATCGGTGCAACACCACACGGAAACTTACTTTTGTCAGCCCAAAAGGGGAAGAAGACGTATATTTAGAATCCCCAATGTTCTCCTTCACGTCTCCTATTGGTTCTTACAAAGCACGTTTAAGGTTTTGGTCAAATTGAAATTATAAACTTTTGTCAAAAAAAAAAAATTGAAATTATAATCATGTGTATAAGATTTGTTTTGTTTGCATACGTCATATGTATATATATAAACATATATGTATGGATAACTATCATATATGTTTGCATATATACTCCACGGTTTAGTCACCGATTTTGTTAATGATTAAAAAAGGCACTAAATAATCACCGATTATTCCAATTTTTGTGGCCAATTGGTGGCGTATCGGTAGTCAATATGTGGCTGATTAGCCACAAACTAGCTAATATATATAACATATAATCATATATACATATTTATGTATATGGGTGGCTTGACTCAACTTTGAAAGAGTCCATTATTTCCAAATAGAAATTTAAAGCTAGTGAAGAAATAAGTGATGTCTTTTCTTGACTAAAAGTATTTTCATGTTTAATTTTGGTTGAAATTTTCTAGTTAAAAATAATTACATGTGTCTTTGGGATACGTTTATTTTTATGCTGTTATTTTACTTTATGATTGTAACACATGGCGAATCGAATCAGCGGAGGAGGATAGAAATGTTTCAGGAGGCCATCCTCAAATTGCTCCACCTGGAGGAATTTTCCCCTCGTATATGATTATGTATCCTGGAAGTAATTATAGTTGATGGCTTTGACTTGCGTGTACGGATGTGAATATATCGGTGGAGTGCATTCATTATATGCGTCGGATGTGTCGAGCCTCTACCTCATTCTCATTACTGCGGAGGTAAGGACATAACACCAATGTCGTCAGCCGTAAATCTGGGGGCACGTCTCATCCATTGAAGCATATGTAACGTGCCAAAAACTAATTAAGGAATCTTTGGATGTATAAGAGATGTCTCTATTTTAAAAATTGATTCCAAAGAGAATTCCTACGGTTTAACCAAAAAAAAAAAAGTTTTTATCTAATATCAACTACCATATCAATGTGACACCAAATCCAATCACTTGGTCTACTAATTCAAGTTAGGTAATCCTACCCCTCATCTCGACAATGAGAAAGATATCATAAAATTCTTCTTAGGCCAACGCTAAACTTCAACTCGAGCATCTGTCTCTATTCTTTTTGAACACTAGCTCGTTCATCTTTTCTTTTTTTTCCTCCTCTTGAAAGCATTCTTTCGCCTCTCGTACTTCATCTTCCTCATTTTAAGTTCATAGAAATCAAATTGAACCGATATTGACTGATGACTCTCTATTCGGTTAAAAACCCATTTCTTCCGTTTGTCTTTTTGTATTTCGTTCTTAGGTCACTCGTGTTTTTGAGTTGAACGTCGGATAACTAAATATATAAAGAATCAATTCATGGGTTTGATTCACTCTTTTAAGTTTCAAATTATTTTCAAATCCCTAATTAAGCTTAGAGGTTTGGATGGCTTTTTGCTGTCGTCCATTGATCTTTTGGAGCCAATAATTAATCATTATGAAGAGAATGATAATGAAATACTAAGATGTAGAATTGTGTATATTATTTGTGCGATCCATATATCGTGAATATTCATACCTGCCAAGTGCAGAATCATGAATCAAAAACATTCTACAGATAGAGAAGCGATCCTTCTTTTTTGAGAAAACCAAATTATATGGAAAGAAAAAATGAAAGTGATTCCACCAGAACACTAAGTGGCAAAATGGGAACAGTGCAAGGGACCCAAAATATTGGCAATTATACGCACTTACGCCAATAAATATTCCATGGATCAAAATAAATTAGAGAATGACTTAATAAAAAAGCAAAAAGCAAAAATCTAACCAATAATCACTCTACCCAACAGTGTCGGTATATCGTGACTCATTAATCATTTAGATAGTTTATACTTTATATTGGAAAGAACTCGACGCATCAATACCTCTCCTGGAGTTAGGCGACCATAAATATATGGAAACAGAATTTTTTTTTTTTTTACATATTTGGGACCCTTTATAATTGTGCTTTGGACATTTGACATTTGTAAAAAAAAAAGAATTATACAACTGATAAAGAAATTACAAAATTCTCTTAATTCTGAGTAGCAGCTCTTAATTTATAGCGGCTAAAATTTTGTTTGTCACGATATCATCATCTATATTGTTTTATAAAAAAACTCGTGAAAACTTTTGCACCATCGAAAGCCTAAATATCCCTAGTTTCCAATACGGAAAAATATTTCGGATTAGAGGCCTAATTCGAGTTGTTATGAAATCATCTTCAAAACGCCCTATGCTATTAATAAATAAAAAGATGCCCTATGCTTCACAAAATGATGGATCTTTGATTTAGTACAAAAGATCCGATAAATAAACTTCAATACACCAAAGTAACCAATTGAATTTTCTACATTTTTTTACTAAATAAACAAAAGAGGTCAATATTGACATTGTTGCATTGCATATATGTCAACAATCTTTTATTTTTTTATGAAACTGGCAATACATTTCTATGCGGAAATACATATATGGTAATTGACATGAGTATATCATATAGTTAAGAACGAATTGTTTACTTTCAGAAATACGTTGTTCGAATCAAGAATATGAATCGAATGGGCGAATATTGATACAACGTGGTTCGAGTTCGATCAGATATGGGAATCCACAACACAAAAACTCTTTTTTTATTTAGTTAGATTATCAATTATGTGCAGATCAAATACAAATTCTCAAATTTGTACATCTTTTATGCATCTTTTTTGGTTCTAGTTGATGAGGTAGAGAAATAAGGCCCATAATTTTAGGGTACCGTATGGCAACTTGCCTCGAAATATATAACAAACAAAAACAATAACATTACATACATATTTTTAATATATAATTACTCTAACATACACGTATAAGTTTCTGTAGAGAGAAGAATGTTCACATCACATCCTTTATCTTTTGCCCTATATAAAGAGAGATAACCAAGACAATTATAACAACTCATTCAATTAAAAAAAACCCTCCCCACATATCTATTGCTACTACTTTAAAAAATATAATCAAAAGAGGGAGATAGAGAAATTGTTGATCTTAAGTTATTAAGATGGAGGAAGCACAGAAGAGGGATTGTATGGAGAAGGCAAGGCCATTCATTTCAGTGATATTGTTGCAAGTAGGGCTAGCAGGAATGGACATTCTCTCAAAGGCTGTCCTAAACAAAGGCATGAGCAATTACGTCCTTGTCGTATACCGTCATGCCGTTGCTACCGTCGTTATGGCCCCGTTTGCCTTCTATTTCGACAAGTACTCTCTACTTTCTCTTCTTTATATCAACTTCTTTGACAAACAAATTCATTGTTTGGTTTTAGTAGTTTCAAGACCATGATAGTAGAATATCATCTAGTTTGAAATATACTGGAAACTGAGTCCATTGCGAAATTTTTAGTGTTTGTACTTTGTATCCTCATGTTATGATATATGGTATAACAAGGACGCATATGCAAATGCAAAGAAACAATTTATACATATTCTACAAAACGGATTATCTATTAAAAACATGAAAGATCATAATAAAAATTCATATATATATTATATTTTAGTTTTTTTTTTTTTTATTTAAATTTGTGGCGTTTAGTGTGTTGAAAGGATGAAAGTAGAAAGTAGCAAAAAGAAAGAATGAGGCTTGTGACGTAATTATATGATAAGAAGGGGTCACTCATATGTTAAAAGACAAAAGACATGTAACGGTTTATATATTGGTTTATGTGGCTTCTGTGTCAATGTCATGCATTGAATGGAAGTACTTTACATTTTTTTTGGGTGCTCTCTTTACAAAAAGATACACTAATTCAACGTGTAATGCTTAATCAAAACGTGATTATGCTTCAGTAATTATGATTGTAATCCAGTAATTTTGACGCAGATTAGGAACCAATTTTAAGCGAATCTAAGTGATCACTTATGCAAATGAATCGTAGTATTTGTTCTAATCAATTTTCAGTTCTCGAATAAAAGTTATCCATAATTTCGATGGTTCTTAAATAAGTTTTTTTATTTATTTTTATGATAATTCTCAAATAAGCACAAGCCCCCTAATAAAAAAATGGTTGAGAACATTGTCATTATGGCTGAAACAAATAATGGTAAGAAGTTCTAATGTATAATGGTTACGATGTAAAAAAAAAAAACAGGAAGGTGAGACCGAAGATGACACCGATGATATTCTTCAAGATAACACTCCTTGGTTTACTCGAGTAATATTTTATTTTCCTTCTTCTATCTTCTTTCTGTTTTTTTTTTCCTCTCACAGACCTCTTCTTTTTTTGTTTTTGGTTGAATGTGATTTATTATTCCTTTCATGTATTTTGTAAAAATAGGCCAGTGATCGACCAGAACTTATACTATCTTGGGATGAAGTACACGACGGCTACATTTGCAACCGCCATGTACAACGTCCTACCCGCAATCACTTTCGTCCTCGCCTATATATTCGGGCTCGAGAGAGTGAAGCTACGGTGCATCAGGAGCGCGGGTAAGGTGATTGGGACATTGGCTACAGTTGGAGGAGCCATGATCATGACACTTGTCAAAGGCCCCATTCTCGACCTCTTCTGGACCAAAGGAGCCTCTGCACAGAACACAGCCGGGACTGATATTCACAGCGCCATCAAAGGCGCAGTTTTGGTCACAATTGGTTGTTTCAGCTATGCCTGTTTCATGATTCTCCAAGTAAGTCGGCTTTTTTTAATATAAAAAGAACATATTTATAAGCATGAGAAGGATCGATTTTGACACTGAAATCAATGTTTTGGATTACTTTTCAGGCTGTCACGTTGAGGACTTATCCGGCCGAGCTCTCTCTCACAGCATGGATATGCCTAATGGGGACAATAGAAGGAACCGCTGTGGCATTAGTGATGGAGAAAGGAAATCCTAGCGCGTGGGCCATTGGTTGGGACACTAAACTTCTTACAGCCACCTACAGTGTAAGATTCAGACATGTCTCACTAAACCGGTGACTCATGGACTGGCTTCTAGGCCAATTCTACCATTAAGCTAAATCGTTTGGAACGTACAATGTATGCAGGGGATAGTGTGCTCAGCGCTTGCTTACTACATTGGAGGAGTGGTGATGAAAACCAGAGGTCCTGTCTTTGTAACAGCTTTCAGTCCTCTCTGTATGATCATAGTAGCGATTATGTCGACTGTCATCTTTGCTGAGCAGATGTACTTGGGAAGGTAAGTAAAGACACCGAACAACAACATCAGGCACGAGTTTTAATTATCAAAGATTCAACAGAAAATAATGAAAAGGTCTTGTTAATTCTTTGGCAGGGTTCTTGGTGCGGCGGTTATATGTGCAGGACTATACCTTGTCATATGGGGCAAAGGCAAAGATTACGAATATCCTTCCACGCCGCAAACAAATGATGAATCAGCACAAGCAAGGCTAGAACTGAGCGGGAACGGGAAGGATAGTGTTGATCATGAAGTCATTACTATAAGCAAGCAAGGAGAACAAAGAAGAACAGTTGTAGAAACAGTCTAACCTAACAGTATCGATCGGCACAAATGTTTTGCATTGAGGAGTCAGAACGTATACAGTTGTCTACTTTGTTTCTGAGCAACTGTAGAATAGAATTGCTAACTATCATGGGAGGAAAATAACTGTCCAAGAGGAATAGAGATATGCAAAACAAAAAAGGATGAAACTATTAAATTCATGTAATAAGATCACTACAGTGTATTGGATACACCAAGATTGTTTCCTTACCTAAAATGCAGAGTATATATATCGACAATTACCTTTCTCCTGAAAATGCTTGTTTTAACGTCCTTCCTGATTCACCATTTCATTAAAGAGATTAGTATAATGGAAAAATTCTACCACATATAGTGGCACATTCATACTGTTACCACTGTCTAAAAACAAGAAAAAAAGATTGCATTGGAGCTGAGTAGATTGCCTACAGAGCAATCTAAACCGGACTTCATCAATCATAACTACTTAATTTGTTTTTTTTTTTTTATTAACAATAGGTCAGTTAAAAAGTTAGGAAAGAAAAAGACAAAACCAAAATTCTTGATTGATGGTAAAACCAAATTAAGTCCAATCTTAAGGAATGAAGAAATCGTGCCAACTCAATCCCTGGAAACCATATACTGTATATTGAAATAAATATACAGAATTAAGGTTTTAGGATTTAGATATAGCTTATGAACTTGCAGTAGAACAACGAATAATCTCTGTGAGATGTGCTGCACACCATTTGGTGTGTATTTTACTAGTATCTAGCGAAACTGAATAAAAAGCATTATGTTAATTGTTGGGTATTTCTGATAATATGAAACATCAGAGGCAAATTCGGTAAATAGTAAGAAATACAGGGACTCGAGTGAAAATAGGTGAGAAAGTTGTGTTCTTCCGTACGTCTTCGTTACTTCCAGCAAATTCGGGATCGGTTTTTTCATCCCTACTCTCATGCATATGGGTTTTGACTTTTTTTTTTGTTAAAAGGTTTTGACTTTTGAACCCCAAATGTAATCGCCGTTTTGCCTTCTAAATTATTTCGTGAGTTTTAGGTGAGTTTTTGAGACCTTTAGAACTCACCTTCGATTTAATATTCCGGTGATCTAAGTCCGAAAGTTTCAATGATTTAGGGCTGAAGTTTCTCAGTGGTGGTGTTAGTATTCTTTTCTCTGGCCTTTCAAGCTTTTGTGTTTGGCTTTAGTAAGTCTCTTCTCTATCGTTCTTCATTATTTCTCTTATATCACTTAGTTTGTTTATACTTTATATAGTGAAGGACTCTATGCATCAAACGCATCTTCTAGAGTTAGGCGACCATAAATATATGGGAACATTTATAAAAAAGTTTCTACAAAAGATGAAAAGAGTAATAATGCAACTCTTTATTCAAATTCTGAGTACGGATTGAAGTAAATCATAAGCTTTAGAAGCTCTTATTTTGACAAAAGCGGCTACAGTTTTACTGCGACAAAATCCACCTATACTGTCTTACAAAACGTGCATTCGACTTGGATCAAATATACGAGTCACTAGCTAGAGCTATAATTATGTTTTATTAGCTATGTTATGTGAAGATCATTTCCTAATTTTTGTGGTTCTAGTGGAGCAAGTAAAGAAGATGGGATGTATGAAGAAGGCAATGCCATTCATTTTAGTGGTATTGTTGCAAGTAGGGCTAGCAGGAATGGACATTCTCACAAAGGCTGTTCTAAACGAAGGCATGAGCAATTACGTCCTTGCTGTCTATCGTCACGGTGTTGCTACCGTCGCTATGGCCCCCTTCGCTTTCTATTTCGACAAGTACTCCCTATATTCCCTTTTTTGTATCAACTTCTCACACACAACATAATTCAATGTTTTGTTCGAGTAGTTTCAAGACCATGATAGCAGAACATATATCATTCGTTTTTGCCTTTAAAACAATCTTGGCTCTACTTTGATTTATATTCGTTTTTACGTTTTTCTTCTTTTCATATAAGCATAATTAGTCCCTTATAAGAAAAACTAATTAATGGTAGAAGTGCAGTAAAATAGTTGAGAATTTTTGATGACGAACAGGAAGGTGAGACCGAAGATGACATCGATGGTATTCTTCAAGATAACGCTCCTTGGTTTATTAGAGTAATCTTCTATTTTTCTTCCATTTCTTTCTGTTTTATTTTCTGCCTGGCCTCTCTCTTCTTTTTTTTTGTTGCCTGAATCTGATTTATTTTTCATTTCGTTCATGTAATTTTGTGAATAAAACAGACCAGTGATCGATCAGAATTTATTTTGTCTGGGGATGAAATACACAACGGCTACATTTGCAACCGCTCTGTACAACACCTTACCCGCAGTCACTTTCATCCTCGCCTTAATATTCAGGCTCGAAAGAGTGAAGCTTCGGAGTATCAGGAGCGCGGCTAAGGTGGTTGGGACAGTGGCTACATTTGGAGGAACCATGATCATGACACTCGTCAAAGGTCCACCTCTCCACCTCTTCTGGACCAAAGGAGCCTCTGCACAGAACACAGCCGGGACCGATATCCACAGCTCCATCAAAGGCGCAGTTTTTGTCACAATTGGTTGTTTCAGCTATGCCTGTTTCATGATTCTCCAAGTAAGGCGGGTTTTTATATATATATATATATAAAGAAAAATACACTTGTGGATCGATTATGACCATGAGTCAAATGCTTTTTTCAGGCGATCACGTTGAAGACTTACCCTGCAGAGCTCTCTCTCGCAGCATGGATATGCCTAATGGGGACAATAGAGGGAGCAGTTCTGGCATTAGTGATGGAGAAAGGAAATCCTGGCGCTTGGGCCATTGGTTGGGACATGAAACTTGTTACAGTCACCTACAGTGTAAGATTCAGACATGTCTCTCAGTAAACCAGTGACTCGGGGAGTGACTAATTCTAGGCCAATACTATCAATAAGTTAAACCGTTTGGACCGTAAAATTCATGCAGGGGATAGTGTGTTCATCGATTGGTTACTACATTGGAGGAGTGGTGATGAAAACCAGAGGTCCTGTGTTTGTAACAGCTTTTAAACCTCTATGTATGATCGTAGTAGCGATTATGTCGAGCATCATCTTTGCTGAGCAGATGTACCTAGGAAGGTAAGTAAAAGACACCGAAACTCCAAAGTCAGCCACGAGTTGAATAATCAAGATAGAAAGGAAATTAATGAAAAGATCTTGTTCTTTGGCAGGGCTCTTGGTGCAGCGGTTATATGTGGAGGACTATACCTTGTGATATGGGGCAAAGGCAAAGATTACGAATATCCTTCCAAGCCGCAAACAGATGATGAATCAGCACAAGCAAAGCAAGAACGGGAAGGAAAGTGTTGATCATGAAGTCATTACTATAAGCAAGCAGGGAGAACAAAGAAGAACCGTTGTAGAAACGGTCTAACTTAACAGTATGGGCACAAATGTTTTGCATGGAGGAGTCAGAACGTATACCAATTTCATCTGTTGTTGTCCACTATGTTTCAGAGCAACTGTAGCATATAAGTTAACTACCATGGGAGGAAAATAAATGTTCAAGAGAAAACAAAACCAAAATGATGAAACTATATGGATTTGATGTAAATACACAATGAATATAATCATTACAGTGTATTATTAGCTAGATCAAGATTGTTTCCATACCTATATGAATAATATATCAACAATGAAGTTGCCATTCTCCTGAAAATGAACTGTTCTAATTTCCTTTGTGCTTCACTATTTCATTAAAGAGATTAGTAACGGCAAAATTCGACTATATTGAGGCAAAGTCAAATTGCTTAGTAAAAAAAAATAAAAATAAAAAGTCAAATTCCTTAAGAAAAAAAGTTGTGTTGGAGCTGACTAAATATATGGCCTAATGCAAGACCTATGCACATGGAATTCTCATCAACCCTATACGGATTAATTGTCGACGCGGATCTGTTATCCACCCTATCATAGTTCTTAGGGCTGGGCATAAAACCTAACCTGAACCGACCGAACCGAAATTTTCGGTTTTCGGTTTTCGGTTTCTGTTTAGTCAACATAAAAAAATCGATCGACAGAAATAAAAAATGAGTTCGGTTTATGGTTTGGTTCGGTTAACTTTCATTTGTAGATGATACAAAACTATCAAAATCCTTCACCTGGCTAACTTTCACTTTTCTGATTCCACCATAGCTAAACTGCAGACTCTGAATCCTCAAGTGTGTGGGACATTGATAAAGCAAACGAGTGATCACTGTAAGGTTCCTGATGAGAGCACAAATGCACTACTGGATCAAACCGGCTAAAGAGCACTAAACCGAGTCACTAAAACAAACCGCAAGAATTTTTATTAAATATTTTTATCCGTCTCTGTTGATTATTTGCAGCTTCGTTCAGTAACGTGAGAAGTAGTTTTCCTTGTACTTAGGGACCAATCTCTCCACTTTCTCATTTCCCTTAGTTGTAGGACCGAATCCATCGTTACTTGCTTCTTTGTGATATGTTTCCTATAATTGAGAAAAATCAAAAGAAAAAGGCAGAGAGAAACAGGTGACAAGATTGTGTCTTCGTTCCAGCAATTTCGGGATCGGTTATGGCAAGCAAAGTATGTGTTTTCATCCCGAATCTCTAGTATTTATATGGGGTTTGGTTTGCACCTTAGCTCCACCAACCGTACCGCCTTACTTGGAGAATCATGAAACATGCATAGCTTATACAACACCAAAACTACGCATTTGATGGAGCTGTGAATATCGGTCCCGGATGTGTTCTGTGCAGAGGATCCTTTGATCTAGAAGATGTCGAGAACAGGACCTTTGACAAGTGTCAAGGTTGATACAGTTGTCATGATCATGACACTTGTCAGAGGACCAGTTCTCGACCTCTTCTGGACCAATAGAGCCTCTGCACAGAACACATCCGGGACCGATATCCACAGCGCCAGCAAAGGCGTAGTATTGGTCAGAATTGGTTGTTTCAGCTATGCTTGTTTCATGATTTTCCAAGTAACGCGATTTTTTATATATATATAAAAAAAGTACACTTGTGGATTGATTTTGACGATGAATCAAATGCTTTTTCAGGCAATCACGTTGAAGACTTACCCGGCCGAGCTCTCTCTCGCAGCATGGATATGCCTAATGGGGACAATAGAGGGAGCAGCTCTGGATTCATGCAATACACAATCCCGAATCTCTTGTATATATACGGGATTAGTAATGGCAAAATTCTACTACATCGAGGAAAAGTCATACTCTTACCAGTCTGGGAACAAGCAAAAAAGATTGCATTGGAGCTGCTAGATTGCCTACAGTGCCATCTAAATCAGACTTGATCAATCATGACTAGTCCTGGTTTCCTGAACGACAAAGAGCATTTATCTTCTCAAGAGGTAGAAACATGGTGAACAAACTAAGAAGCAAAGTGAAAACTCTAGCATTCTCAATGTAAGAACTTAAAAATAACTTCATTTATATGTAAAGTAGAGAGTAGAAGGATGATTAGTTGTGAATATATACAGAGATTCATCTTTAATTTATGATGAATGAAGAAGATAGTGTAAGGTTGTTCTCATATTATTTCTCCAATGGAAAGGAAAAAAAAAACATTAATTATCCATTGGTTGAATTTAACAACAATGAGTACAAGACTTTGCAAAGATCAACCTACAACTGAACAAAGATAAGTCAGTGTAGCTTTCCTTCTTCCTTCCCGTAAATACGCTGAAGCTCCCGCGTAGCAGCTAAGTAGGATTCTGAAGATACAGATGTAAAGGCATAAAATTAGAATAAAGAAGAGCTACTCTCTCTTTTAAATAATTCAGTTATCTTGTCAAAAATAGCATGGACTATTCACCTTTCCACAGACGGAAAGATTTTTGGTTGATAGTCGAGCCAGTCATTGTTGGGATAACATTGAACAGCATATCTTGTGGTGTGTTTCTGAGCTCTTGAACTATCCCGTAGATGGTTTTCCCATTCTCAAAGTATATATGATTATTTGGATGCTTAGTCTTGCAACCAGCGTGCCGTTCAAATTCATATGCATTGACCACCTGGAGAACAAAACTCTGTCAGAGGCAGAGTCCTTTAATAATATGCATAATTCAATATGTAGCTTACCTTAGAGGAATTACATGAGACGCATCCACATTGATATCCAGAACCCTTGATAACACCATGAAGCTCCTTCTGAAAACAGCAAAGAAAAAGGGAGACAAAAATTATAAACCAATGCCCTTGATTGCAATCTTTGGGAATTAGAGCACAAGTAGATTGGCTACCTCACGTGACCAAGCAATATATTTTACTGGAACTCCATCGAGCATACCGGTAGACAGTAAACTCCTTACATTCGAAGGAAAACTATTGCTCTGAACTTTCTTTGATACTTTTGTTTCTTCTTTCTTCGCAGAAACATCAATACTAGAGAAGGTGGCATCGTTACCAAGCCCGTTGGTTCTAGATCCAACCACATCTTTGGTAGTTGGAGTTTCAGATAATTGAGGTGTGGACTGAGCCATCAAGAATTCATAGCTGGATATAATCCTTCCAGAGTTATTTGCATCATCATCATTGGAACCACCAAAAGATATGATTGTACTCTGTCCCTTGCTACAAGAGTCTTGCACGACGTTACTGTTCCTGTTATATACACCATCCCTACATACAGGGGGGCTCTCTTTGTGAAAGATGCTACCCTTTGATGCAGCACTCTCGTCAACATGGTTGTATGTTTGACCCATGGATATTAAATTACTGTCAACCTTGTTGAAAGCAAGATCAGAACCAAAACTGTTATTGTCATTGTAGGGAGCCAACGATATATCTTCACTGCCCTTGCTATATGGCTGGCCCATTGAAATTAAGACGCCAGTCTCCCTGTCATAACTTTCAGCGATAATATTTTCCTCTTCCTTACCAAATGCAAGACCCATGCACATGGAATTCTCATCAACCCTATACCCATTAGTTGTCGACACAGATCTGTTGTCCACCCTATCATAGTTCTGTGCATTTGTAGATGATACAAAACTATCAGAATCTTTCACCTGGCTAACTTTTACTTTTCTGATTCCACCATAGCTAACTGCAGACTGTGGATCCTCAAGTGTGTGGGACATTGATAAAGCAAACGATTGATCACTGTAAGGTTCCTCAATCCCACTCCTTCCTAGAGTGACCTTCTCAGTGTTAATCGAATGAACGCTTTTATCATGAATATCGGTTGCCCTGGTAGTTTCGGTGTCAAATAACCGCTCAGTGAATTGACCAGGAATAGACTGAAAACAGAAAGTGTTTCCCCAAGCAGGGACACTTGAGTTAATCACTCCAGAATACAAGTTGCTGGTAGGAATTTCCGGGGCATGTTTTTTGTTTGGAAGTAAATCTGCCTCGAGGCCATCCAAAAGCCACTGATGAGGGCGCTTAGAAGCATTATCATAAGCCATCTCGCCATCACTAGGAACGCCAGAACTCCTACCCATCCAAAAACTTTGGTTTGGAAAGGACTGCAACGCAGATTGGAAAGCTTATCACATACTATCATCACCACAACTTACCTTTCGATCCAGCAAGCAGACAATTACTAGCTTCAAACTCACAAAATCAATGAAAACCAGACAAATTCCATAATCAATTACGATGGACCCCGGTGAAACCCTGATACCCACATGTTTCAATGGCCAATCATAAAGCTTTTGTCCAAGAAAAAGAGCTTCCCCATATATTATTCATTTGTCGTAAAGTTTCTGCCCCCACACAAGTTAAATATCTTAACGAGAAACTCCAAATTTGAATACAAAAAGCCATACCATATTTCTCAATTGTTCTCCCAAGTTTCTTCGTATGGCAACTCAAGCCTGTCCTTGCCGCAGCAATGCAGACCTTCAGAACTGAAATTAGAGTAAATTCAACTTGAAGAATAGCAAAAGCAAACAGAGAGAAAACCATATTAGCTCAATATGATCATCAACACACACACATGGTATACAAACAGAAAATTCGAAAACTTCCCGATAAATTGAAGTGCATGCAACTACACAGACTAGAATCAAATCCATTTCCCATAGAAAGATAACACATTAGAAAACATAACCAGGTATCACAAACTCCCGAACATCAAACTCTTCAACTACGAAATCGCGAAATAGTGAGGTACACTTTTCAGTTTTCAGATGTTAGCAAACCCTAAAGCAAAACAGAAGAACAAGAACACAAAGACGAAAACACACTACAGAAATCTCGAGACCTGTGATCAGTGAGATTTTTCAACGATGTCGTCGCGAAAATTCAACTGAGAGAGAGAACGATCGGAAATATCGCCGGCGAAGTGTGACCACCACTGCGATTTTTTAAATTCTTTTTTATTTTTATTTCCGATGCGTCGTTTCGGAGTAATAACTTTTTTTGACTTTTTTCTCTAGATTTATTAGGAAAGCCTTTAAAAACTAACTGCTCTGCACGACGATTGGAGAAGCTAGAGAGAGAGAGAAGCTCAAGCGATTTGGGCTTTCATGTTTGGGCCCATCATGGGAGTTTCTCTAATTGCCAGCAAAAATAATTAATAGAGAATCATTAGATTCTTTCATTATACTTTTTTATAAACAAAAGCGTATTTTTCACTTATTTTATTTATAAACAAAGTCAACAACTAAACTCCACAATTGTAATAAACCAAAAGCTTCCTATCTTTTCTTCCAAAATTTAGCTAATACAGGGAAACAAGAAAAAAAAAGTTAACCCAATATTAAAATAATTTAACAAACTTGCTTTTGCCAATTTGAAAGCTCAACTGTCCAATCCTGGGAATCCATGTGTCATCTCTTCTTTGGCAACATGAAAACATCCAAAAAGTAACCGAAACAAGAAAAAAAAACTAATAAATCAGGAAGCAGACGATATAAGTCTAGGTTGTGTATCTATACAACTTTGTGTACGTGTGATTAACAAGATCTCTTCAGCTTGGACTTTCCCGTGGTACGTATAAGGCAAAACCGGATTGGGACGATGGTTTTGGTTGATCGGTTTAGTTTTACGGCTCGATTGATTCTGAGTTAAATCAACATGAACCGAAAATAGAGATTGAACCGGTCTGTGGTCCGAGAATTTCGACTCTCCTCTCACGTACCAAATTTGTTTCAACCCGTCACCTTTCCATAATATTCGATCGCACCTGAAATAATTTGGGAAATAACGTTAGAAAAACAAAAAAAATGTTTAATAAAAAGAGTTCCGAATTCATGTATTTTCTATCGACAATGGAAGCTTACCAAGCCGGAGTTCTGCGTTTCTCCTTTGATTTTTCGGTTTGGACAACGTAATTATCAGAGTTTATTAGATATTTATATGTTGGTGCGAAATAAATTCTCCCTTCTTCCCATCCCTTAAAAACTCGACCAGCTCTTTGCTCTATCTTTAGCTGCAAAGGGAAAAGAAAGAAACAAGTTTTAGTTTAAGTACTCTTAAACAAGTAATAGTTTTTTGACTAACCCAACAAATCAACTGATATTTAAAAAATATATATATATATTATATATTAACCTGATCTTTCTCTAGAAGTGCTTCCCAATCATGATTCCTAAGCTGTTCATGCACGTCACCGCTCGCCCTTAGCCGATAATTCAAATCTCCGAGCCATATTACTTTACTGTAACACAACCACGCAATAAACTGATTAATAAATCATTATTATCTTTAAGAATCTGTTATTCGATTTCTAACGTCACATTTTTCATCGACTTACTCATGGTCCATTATCGTTTCGGGTCGAGAATCTTTAGAAGAACGTGAAAATCTTGTCCTCTTTAATATTTCGGTCACATCTAAGTTTCTTCTGACCTCGTCGCCTTCTCTTTCTCCAGAAGTAAGATGCGTACAAACAAAGCATAGACTCGTCTCATGCAACGACATACTTATCGATACCGAGCCCTATACATAAGAATAAAAGGTTGCATCGTTAGCTATTAATCAAGCATACACAATTATCAAACGTATTGATCTTCTTATATATATATGCAAATCTTGGACTGACCTTATTTCCAAGATATCCCATGATGCCACGACCAACGCATGAAACCTTGAGGTTGGTAATACGTTTTCGGAGATCATCTCTAACCCATACACACAAAAATATCCCCACCATCTGTTTGCTCGCTGCAAGAGAATAGCGGCGAGTAGGGGTCGAATTGCATGGAATTGGGTTTTCATCCGGGAGAACTGAGAAGCTGAAACGGGGCTGTGCTGATGATTTCTTAAGTTCGAAGCAGTTCCTCTCATTTTTGTGAAGTTCGAGGTCATTTTGCGAGAAGTTGTTGTTGTTGTTGTTGTTGTTCAAGGCTTCTCGGATAAGAGACAACCACTTAGCCGCAGGGCCATTGTCCTCTGCTCCAAGTACGTTTCCGGCATTTAGCGGCACTATTTCTTGAAACCTAAACAAAACAAATTAATGATGATTAATAATAATATATTAAAAGTAATAGAAAATTAATTAGTATGATGATACTATGATTATACGCATACCCTAGCACGTAAATGTCAGCATCGGCGGGAGATTTAAGCCAATCTTTTAAGTCTAATCCTTCATGTGGCGACTTCCCTCCCACGTTCCATGTCCCGACAAACATTCTAACCATCAACAATTAAAGAAATTACAAAGTTAATTACCGTAGCTAATTATATATATATATTAAAAAAATATATTAATCATGAAAAATTATTTATTACTTGAGATCAAGTTTGTCATCAACACGTGTCACATATTGTTCACCGGTTGATTGTTTTAAATCCCCATTCGTTTGTCCCAACCAACCTATTTCAACCACAAAACATTAAAAAACAATTAATTACGTATTTAGTATTTTAAAAATATAATCAGACAAATATATGTTTAAAACAGAAACTGGTGAATTGAGAGAATAGCTAGTACACCTAAAACTGAAGACTTTTTTTAACTTACAGCTTAAACCTAATCTCTCTCACCCTACACGTGGAGACGGATATTACAGCCAATCTCATTTTATCACTTTAAAACACGATTTTCGAGAGAAAATCTAGGTTCCCTTTCAACGTTTATTTGCCGTCGTTTTTAACACAGATGTCTAATCCTACGGCTAAAGATGGACCCAAAGCTTTACTATTGTACGGAGACCCCCAAGTCAAGTACGGTTTACGGACGATAAATACGACGCCGTTTCGTTTCCCCAACTCATGAGCTGTTTATTAATGTATTAATAAATTTTATATACCTGGAAACTTTTCCGGCACGATCCTGTAGTAATCACCGTCGGAGCAGCTTTTTCTCCTCTGCTCCATCTTCCCTGGTAAAACAAAAAAAAATCAAAATCCCCGGTGAGTTAAAGAGAACGTCACGAAGTCCAGAGCCAGAGATCCAAAACGGCACGAGTCAATCTCGCACCTTTGACTGGGTAATCGGAGTGAAATTCGTAAGCGCTGCTACGTAGGTTTAGCCACTTTTTCACGACGGTTCTCGGCCAAGAAGACTGCAAAACGAGGCCGTTTTAGAAAAGAGATACAAAAGAATAGTAGTAATAAAGGAAAATATTAAACGACGGGTAGTTTAAGAGCGTACCTTAGATTTCAAGATCTTCCCCATATTTTTGTAATCGAACGTTCTGCCGTTTTTTAGCCACCGTTGTTTGTAAAAAGTCAAGAACCTGAATCCGAGGATTATATAGGATGAGGATCTGGTAATTAAGAGGCAAGCAAGGTATTAGTACGCGTAAGAGAAAGCCAAATTAATGGAAAATAATGACGAGAACAATAATAAGGAATAAGAATACTTATTGAGCAATTTGGGTCCAATCAAAGAGCAAGAAAGACAGAAATTAAAATGTAAAATAAGAAAACGCAGACAAAATTTGAAACAAAAATAATACTAGTAGCAAAGAAATTCAACGGGAAATAGAAAAAAAACCTAGTTGCAGGAAAATCTGAGACAGATATTTTAAAAACTAGGAAAATAATCAATTGCGAGGTCTCAATTAAATGAGAATTATATAAAAGCAAGTTGTAAATATAATTTAACACATGTCATGCAGCGGAAGAAGCCATGTTCTTCCTTTTTCGATGGAAAGGCTTTTGGTTTAAGATTCGTCTTTACAGAGAGGGAAAATGGAAACAGAGACTACAATTTTGTGAAATCAAAATTAAAGCTTTTTTTTTTGTTTTTTCAGTTATCTCGAATCAAAATCAAATTTTGGATTCCAAACGTTGCAAATTTTACTCAATTCTTAACTTCTTGTAAAACTAGAGAAAATGAAAAGGAGGAAAAAAAGGATTACTGAAAAGTTAATTATCCTAAATACCTATGTATAATTGGAAGTACACAACTTTGCGGTAACGAGATCCATTCGATAATTTTGGTAACGGAAAATATTTATTTAAAAGCCAAATTTTCTGTGGTATGGTGTTGAGGAGAAAATAAGGAAACAGAGCTGTCATGAAGGAAAAAGAACAGAGCAAGTAAAGAAGACGAAAGCGCGCGGAAAATTCAAGCGACGACATTAGTGAGTTCAGACAATGAACTGTTTGTTCGAAAACGACTTCGTCAACGAACAAATCAGAAATTACATGAGTTATAGCCGCAGTAATACATAATTGCAGACTTGAAGGAACAATCATACTTACATGAGTATAAGCTATATAAAGCGAGATTTTGTGAACGAAAATGGAGAAGGGCCAGTTTAAATTTGGGTGTTCTATCTTTTGTATTCTCGATTATTTCTTGGCCTTGAGGAGAGACAAAGTTGTCAGAGAATTGGGGGAGAGAGAAAAGTAGTGAAGGATGAAGAGAGACGTTGTGCACTTATACGGCGACGTTTTGAGGGGCCTGTGGAGAAGAACGAGTGCGAATGGCCTGCCTGTAAATGGAATTTATAAAAGTTGTGTTATGTGTGAGGTGGACTGATTGGACCAATATAAGTCAATAATTTATGTGTGATATTTTAGTATTAAATGATACTTTACATTACCTAGGTAAAGGTTATTAAAAGTGAATAACATTGGAAGATTTGAAGAAAGTTATGGTAA
This sequence comes from Kernera saxatilis, assembly GCA_900406395.1. NCBI lineage: Eukaryota > Viridiplantae > Streptophyta > Magnoliopsida > Brassicales > Brassicaceae > Kernera > Kernera saxatilis. Next base: position 71,609 of record OVAY01000042.1, read on the forward strand.
TTGTGTTAATTATCAGGATTGCAGAAAAGGAACTTATGCAATTTTTATTTTATAAAATTTCTATATTTTGGTTTTGGGAGATCTATAAATTAGGAAAGGTGTATCCTTTACATATTCATAAGAGTACAAGACCACAACATGTATCCATCACTCAAGTTTTAAAACTTCTGCTTTACTTGTAGAAGATTTATCGGATCTAATTATGGTATTTGTGTGAGAAAAAAAAAACAAACAAACAAAAAATTGAATTTTTTATGTGTATCAAATTTAAATCTAATATTTGTTTGTTCTCAAATATTTGTTTTTTCACCAACTATATACAGCTTACTAAATTTTAGAGATTTCAAAATTGGCTGTCTACCAAGGAGAAGAGAAGAAAAAAATTCCACAAAACAGGCCATGATTAAGAAATATAACTAAATTAAAGGAAACTAGCTGCATATATTTATATTTATATCTCTGCACTGTGAACCCTAACCAGTTAAATCATAAGCCTTGTTATATTTGTCACTGTTTTTTTAAGCTTGTAGGCTTTTGTGTGTACTACCTTTTGCTTATTAAGTTTTCACAAAATATTAGTATGAGTTTAGATATAAAGTATTGACCTAATTTGAATTATATGTATTGATAGAACACGATTCCAAAAGTTAATAATTTTAAGTGAAAGGTCATTAGTAAGTTGGACAATTCTATAGTTGTAAAAAATGAATAGTTCGTGATTGGGGCTCGCTTAAATCACATAACCTAAGTTATTTCTAGAGTACATAAATTACATTTTCTAACGATTTTTAAATTCCAGTCAACTCCTTCGCATGAATCTCCTTGTTTGATTGACTTCTTGGGACAAGTTCACATCAAGCCCACGGTTTTGTCTTAACATTGAAAATTATGATATAAATAAAACAACTAGCTAGGATTGGAAATTTTTTTTAACTAATCTTACGACTAATTATGACAGAACATTCTTTATGAGCTCGACTGAATCAGTATTTGCTTATAAAACTATAAAATTCTTTCCAAAATAACAAAAAAAAAAACTAATCTTACTATTCAATCGTCCTCTCCAGTATTAGTTTATAAAACTATTAAATTCTTTCGAAAATAGAAATCGAAATGAACCGATTCCTCACGAATTACACAATAATCTTTTCAGCAGTGATAACATGTGACATTTGAGTCTTACCAGAATTTGGAGTTCCAAATACTAACAAATATTTATATGAAAAAATAATATATTTTTTTTTTGCTTTTCTAAATTGGATTATGATATTTAATGAATATATACATCTTTTTTTTTTTGAAAACAGATGAAAATATATATCTTACACCCTTTTTGAGTTTTTTTCCCTCCTCAAAACGAAATCAAGATGCTTTTTCGGGCGTGGCAGAAAAATAGTGCAAAATAAACTGCAATTGGCAGTGTTGACACGCACCGTACGAATGTTTTGGTCAAATCAGTTAAGTTCTTTTGAAAATGTGTACTATTTGGCTTTTATCTTCAAACTTGCTATTTTTCCATGCTAAAAATAAAAAAAAATCCACTTTTGCTACACAACTTACCAGTCATATATTATTCACATATTTCGTACCCTAAATGAAAATGTTAAGAGGTACTGTAGTAAAGTGTTCGTTTGGGACATTCAATAAAGTGGAGCTATAATTAGTTGAGGATTTGAAACGAAGCTGTGTTGATTATGTTAAAACGAAATAAATAATTAACAAAAACAAATTATGGGAACTAGTTTAGATGTTCAAATTAATTAAGCAGTAACTTTATAGGATTCCTTTCATTCTTCAAACATGTAAGAGCAGCAATCTTAAGGAATCACTTGTTTAAGCCAATTATTTATCTTTTACACCCAACATACAAAGCTATTGGACTGTCTTTCGTGAATATTAAAATATATATATATACTTCTGCACCATTAACAAACAATAATCTTTTTAATTTCCTTGAACGTTTCAAACATTTGCTTGTCCATTTTTTATTATTAATTTTTGTTCACAGAGCCATATATACACTCACACACCTATATATGTGTCGTGATAAAAAAAACCTCGGAAAATTTGAACTTTTTGAAGGCCCTTTTTTTGACTAACCCACGAAAAACGTACGAATCGTCATCGTGCTTCTTACTCGGACATGTGTTCCAACTCCTTCATTATTAAAGTCTCGTACAAATCAGAATCCCACAAAACCAGCATTTAAATATAATTGATGACCAACTAATCACATAATCTCAGAGGACACGTCCTGATTTATCTACGGTCCGAATATTAACGCAACATATATAGATCAGGTAGGTTAAATTCTCGCATTTATTGATCTCATGTCCCTTTCACCATTGATATGATCTTATCGATCCATTTATAAAGAGAGATATGAAAATTCATGTTCCCCAATGTATTAACAACTATTAACCTCTCCTCTAATGCTAATTAACTTATTAATCTATTTGTGCTTTCGGAGTTTTAGATGTTTGACTAGTCGAAGAAGCTTCCAATGTGCATAATTTTAATCGCTTGTATATTTCTCCCTTTGGTTAATTAACTATTAAAAGATTTAACAAACAAAAAAAACTATTAAAAGGTTTAACATTTTGCATCTGTGGCGTATTTCTACGGGTCTACCGTCTACGTAGATTAACTGAAATAATTGCGGGCGACCTAACATGCACGTCGGATTTTAGACTTACAACTTACAAGCGACAAGTCATGTTTAAGTTATCTTAAATCTCTTGATATTCCCTACGTCATAGTATCCAATTATCGATTCCGATAATTTTTTAATATTACTATTAGTTAACATATAGTTTTATTGATTCAATCGGCGAACTAAACTTTTTCAATGAAGCTTAACGTGAATATAAAAGATTATTTTCAATAAATAACGTAGGTTCTCTGATTCGAGCCAGTCTACGAATCATCTATACATCTAATACATTTGTTTTTATACGAGGATTTCAATAATACAGTGCATCAATGTGTAAGAATAAAACAAAGAATTAGATATGACTATGATCACCCGTTATTTTAAAGAAATGTATTACTTTACTTTTCACTAGACATTTTCGAGGTAAAGGATTAACATCGATATATATATATATATATAATGAAAGTATACATTTTCTTTATAGAAGCGCATATTATATAGGCTTAAAAGTGGATTACTTAATTAAAGTAAAATGACAACACAAGTTGCATCAGCTATTTATCAACAATTACATTTTAGTCAAATAAATAAATATAAACTTCTGATGAAAAAAATCTAAATGACCTATTCCGTATCAATATAACTTTAAAAGCAGCTACAATTAAAATAGAATAGTGAAATTTTCACTTACAACCTTAAAATATGCAAACAATAGATTCATATTTTCAGAGTATCCAAAAAGCATATGTCGTGATCTCATTTGCTAAATGGATTAATTTAGTTTTCCATAGTTCTAGTCTTCTAGAAATTAGATATATATATATATATTATGTTATAATAGTAGATTATATGTGATTTAGAATGGACTTTATGGGGATTAAACTACCCATGGGAATAATTTAGCTGTCCTTAACGTACATACATTTTATAAAAAAAAAGAAACAAAACAAGAAAACGTACAGACATGAAATTTGACAACAAGAATATTACTATACTATAATGAAAGTTAAATTCTTAATAACATGTGTCATTAAAGTCATATTATCAGCCATTAAGTAATAAAACAAGGTGGCTGACAGAAAAAGAAAAGGGATTAAAACAAGTAAAGTTCACTAAAAGACAAATACTATAAGCTTAATTAGTTGGCGATTACTCAACTTTACAATTTAAGGAAGATATTGAGTCGTGATCACAAACTTTTACTAGGTGTCGTCTGATCCTAAATTTTAAACAAAATTTTAGATCCGAGTAACAACAAGAGTATGCAGTCATTAATTTAAACACACGAAAGCAGAGTGTATAAAACAATAGATTGTGAGGTTATGCTTTTAGATGAGAAAAGAACTCCATGTTTATAGTGTACTGTACATATATATTTCAGTGTCGCCAATATACCCCCCCCCCAAAGTTTCAACGGTAAGAGTTCTATATGATTAATCACCTTATAATAATGTTAGTTATGAAGAAAAACAGGATTAGTTAAAATGTTACAAGATCCGCTCAATGATCTTTTTTTTGACCTTATAATAATGTTAGTTATGAAGAAAAACAGGATTAGTTAAAATGTTACAAGATCCGCTCAATGATCTTTTTTTGAATAAGTATTTGAGCTTTGTACTCTCTTGTGTAGGCTATAGAAAGATCTTGAACTCATTATCAAAGCTTTCGTAACCATAGATGGAATACCTAGAAGTGGGACCAATTGAAAATGATACACACACTCGCATTTAAGTTCAATTCAATTTTGCAATGGTTATTTAATTTTGAGATAATTCTCATTCTATATTTTATGAATTGTATTTTTTCATTGAGCTATTGATATTTTAGTAGTGAAAAAATGGATATCAATGATTCAGTTGAGTTATTAAGAAAAGTCATTCGGTAAAGCTCAATTGGTTATTAAAACGATTCTTGCTCTCGACTTCTAAACTACGAGCACTAAAGTTTTCTTTAAGATCCACTACCAAATCTATATGTTTATTTTGTTTTATCAACAAAATCTCTATAATATTAAAATATGGTTTGTAAGAATATGTTAATTAATTAAATAACGGAAAAGGCCAACGAGCGTTTAGGATGGAATGGAACAATGAAAAGTGGGTTTGGTTAGTTAATCTACAAACGGCGAATAAAATCAGAAAAGGCTAAAGAACTAAAGTGTAATCCAATTATTAGAGTTGTAAGGATATGATTAGTGATTAGTGAGTACAATCAAGTGTTCTAATAATTAAACTCACTTGCAAAAACTAAAAGCTAAGTTCCCAAATAGATGCACATGCCCGATCTATATTTTACAAAAAGGGAGAATGGAAAGCAATATTAAAGGTAATGATGATCTTAGAATTATGTAAAATTGCCATATGCATGATAATATATTGCAGAAGAAAATTCAGATTTAGAATGGTACTATGCCAATGTGGATGATGTGAATGTGGAACTCAGAATCTAAAATTAAAAGAATAAGACTCGATTATTTAAATATAAATACTTGTGTTTATATTTAGTTTTGCGTCTAATTTATCGTATGAGTCAATTTCAACCAACAGAGTGTATATATATGTGTGTTTGTAATTCTACTTATACAAACTCAATTAGAGATCGGACATTGATGAATAATATATGAAAAGAGCTATAAATAGTACTTGTTCTTGTTAGAAAAGCAATTGTTAGCAAAGGATTGCTAAAATTATTAACCATTCAAAAGACATACTCGCAATACTCTCGTTCTCTCTTATTAGTATTTAGTTCCAACGCTTTGTTTTTTTTTTTATAGAAAAAATGTAATCTCCTATTTAGTTTGCTTTTCGCTGTTTTTAAAAAGCTCATTTACGGCTTAATATAACATTTTTGTAAAGCTCATATCTTCCAATTCTTATTGTTTTAAAAAAAACTAATTTATATATGAATGTTTATTTTGATAATAGAGTTGAGAGATCAATGATTTGGATCTTAATATTGTATGATGAGGGGAAGTTGGTACCACTACTCTCCTAGAAAGTGCTCTCATATGGCCAGCTTTGGCAGCAAGAGACCCACTTCTTTTATATAATTATGCTCCTTTTAATCTGCGTGAATCGTGATTTATTAATATCGCTCTCATTCTTATTAATTACCATATAATTCTTAGTCCACGTTATTCTTAGAAGTTTCCATCGTAAAGCCATTTAGCCGTTCTTTTCGTGACAATAATTAATTAAAGAGTTTTTTTTTGTTGACAACAATTAGTTAAGAGCTTAATTCACATGTTTCATAGAAGTTTCGAGCCAGTAGAAAAGTATTTAGCCTTTATACACCACACATAGTACTATACATATGCTAGAACCGGGAGGTATCACATATAGGGACATAAATTTAAAAGTATATAATTATGCGGTAATTGGATTAAATGTAATATTTTAAGTACTAAGAAGTTATACATAAACTATAAAGTTACGATTTAAAAAAAAAGTTTTTTTTTGATAAAACACTCAGACGACGGTACATCAACAACTTATTTATTTGTTTAAGTTTTAATATATTAGTGATATATATATATATATATATAATTATCGTTATATATACATATTTAATGATATTATTATTATTATTATTATTAAACAGAATGGTTTCAAAAACTAATACTTATTCATTGGTGTGTTGTGGTAGGACCTCGATTGCTATGAGTGTAGTTATGGTTGGGAGCAATCACAAATAACTTTTGAGATTTGGGTTAGGCAGCTGGAGCTAGTTTCATATCTATTCCACTTCAAACAATATTATGTCTTATGAGACATTCCAAAAATGCATATATAGATTTTATCTACAAATTAAAAGGTACTACAGTATGCATATTAGACTATCCCGGGAAGGCGGGAATATGATAAGTATATAACTTAACATTAGCGACCGGTTATATACATTGGCTACGAATGATATCTACACCATGTTTTCACTTTTAAAACGTGCTTAATTACATTGTGTATATACCATACCATGTACAAATTTCTAAAGATTTTTTTTTTTTAATCATTTTTATATTAAAATTATAGATAGTTAAAAAAAAAAGAGTCAATTCATTTGCATCATACTAGTTTACTATATCATGCACGATTATCCAAAAATATTGTTACCGATTCTATTAATTTGGCCATTTGACTCTTTTACCGTTTAAATATTTATATAACATATTATGCATATGACTAATAATTAGTGATGGAGCGGAAGCAACGATAAATACAGCTCAACCAAGGGATTCAAGAATCCTCACTTGGGACCTGTCAGCTCAACCAAGGGATTCAAGAATCCACATTTAGGAACCGCTTCTCGTGAGATGAATTTAATCAAATCTACACAAGGCTTCTTGTTTGATGAACTTAATCGAATCAACACAAGGAATAGATAATATTCTTCTCTCAAAAGCAAAATTTCTTTATTAATCAATTCAAATCTGCATAAAACAATAAGCCTAAACGTCTATTTATAAGAAAGACTCTAAAAACCCTGAAAACCCTAATCTTAATTAAAATAGGAAAACTACTAAAATACATAAAATAGAAATAATACATTAAGAGAATAATTCTATTTATGCGCTGCATCAATAATTAGTGTTTTGATTTTAATGAGATTTTAATTGACATTTGTTAATCATAATTAGCTAAGCAATGACGTGAATAATCTCCTGCTAATTTGTTCATTCATGAGAATCACATGGAATGCACTTCACGCCGAAGTAGAATGTGATTAAACTTTCTTATTACTAACCTAATTACGCATTATATTTATATTAATCATCTTATATATTGTTAATATAAGAACATCACATTGATCTTATTAATTTAATAATTTTGATGACTCAACAAACCCACTTAGACAAATAAATAATGCTTTTACGATCTCTAATGCAGGCAATTAATCGAACTTGGGCCATCGGGTTCGTTAGTGTCCTAAAATGTTGGAAAGCATTCCACCACCGACCAAATTACAGAAGAATACAATAAAAGCATATTAATTGTTTTTTTTCGGTTGTGAACCAACTAATTACTTAACCAATGATTTGCTCAAATAAATGGGATATTCCGCGTACTAGTTTCTACGACCTATTCATACTAACAAGTGTTGATATATTAGACGTTAATGTGATATACGTGATTCATGCATCATATCTTTCTAACTAGTTTATGTATTTTTTTTTTTTTTAATATGCAATTTTAGTGGTCACACACAAAAATAGTAACCAATAATAGGGTTGAGCATTGAGCAATAACGAGAATTTGGTAGATTAGCGAGTGGAGAATATTCTCTTCCAAAATAATGCATCATGCATATATACGATGTTGAGAAAACAAGTGTGGTATCTCAAATGCATGAACGATAATGAATCAATGTTTTATGCATACTGCACGTACCTTTTTGTAAGTACTTCTTCTATTAGAATCATTAATTTAATCCAAATTAGGCAAATTACCCAAATGAGATGAATTATCAAACTTGGAAATTTGAAGAAAAAAAATTAAAAAATTAGAGGTCTTCTTAATCAATAACTCTAACGTAGAATTGTTAATGGGCAGATCAGCCCGGTCTAATCTGGTTAGATCTCGTCTTAAACATTTTTGGAGGTATTAGGGTCAGTACAGATCAAAATATTTTGTGCTAAGAACTTTTTATGCGAATCCAATCCTAAATAATGTTTCAATCGGTTGATTTCAGTTTAAGTTATAAGTCATGAATAAAAAATTTCTTATAATGAAATCTATAATATATTCTATAAACAAACAAACCAATTTACTCAATAACAACCAGTCTAAAATCCAAGAAAAAAGATCATATGAAAAATTCTAAACCCAATCAAACTTAATCTAACAAATTCAAATGTTTTAATTTGTGTCAAAACTCTTTTCTTAGCCGCATTTTGTTAATCGTCACAACGATTCCAAAACTCATCCGAAGTTGATGAAAAAGAGAGAGTGACTCTATAAATGCATGGATCAACATCTACATACGTATATGAAGAATAAGTGGGTCCCTCAGAACATAGACATTCAAATAACGTCTCCAAATTTTCAGAATCAAAACTCGATACATCGAACTATATTTTATAATATTATAAAAGTATTGATCATGTTTAAAGAGATGCGCAAACATATATTACATGTTTGTCTTTTATGTATTTGTACTTGTTCGCATGAATATATTTTGTAAACTTAAAAAAAAAAATATTTTGTAAACTATAGAATGTTGACCATGTGATGGTAGTGGTCGATGAGAAGTGGTGGCTATCACATGTTACTATAACTCTTTTTATTTGGTCTCCAAAATTGGAAATTAATTTTGTGCTCCAAAATAGAAGACCTTTGACATTCTTCGATCACCAAACTATTCTGTTGTCAACTATTACAGTGCTACACTGCTACTTATTGTATTGTTATGTATTATTGTCGTATTTAAGGGCGAGTTAATATTTGTTTATTAACAATAGGCCAGTTAAAAAAATACTAGAAAAGAAAAAGACAAACCACTTCATTGATTGTAACAGAAACAAGTCCAGTCCTTAGGAATGAAGAGATGTTGATCCATTGTTAGCATGAACTATGCGTAACTTTGTACGCATTTACAGTTTACCTCGAATGGGAGAAACGGGTCAAGTAGTGTGGGTCAAACGGGTCAAATGGATAAAGTGCGGATCAAGCGTATAGAAAAACGGAATATGTGAGTGAAAACCACTTTTTATCCGTTTTTAAAACGCAAATTTTAAATGAAAAATTAAATAGTAAAAGCGGTATGATCCGTTTTATACATTCAAAACCTACACTTTTACTATGCTCTCATTCACAGCCTTAATCTAATCGTACCAATTCAATCCCTGGAAACGATATGTATTGAAATAAATATGGAATTGTAAGGCTTTAGATATATATTTATGAACTTGCAGCAGAACAAACAAATAATCTCTATTAGATGAGTTGCATATCAATTGACAATTGTTGTGTATTGACGAGCGAAACTGAATAAAAAGCAATATGCTAATACTGCAAAGATTATCTCCCTCATTATAGTTTATGTTTCTCGTCTATAATATGTGTATGATTGATCTCGTGTTTCTCTCTTTTTTCACTGCTCTTTTTAACTCTTAGTTTGGAAATCTCCAAATGATATCTCTGTATAACAAAAAAAACTCTATATCTGTTATCTATGTATACAAAAGATTTAGAAACCTTAGATACACCTCAAAACTCTAGGTACATAAATGATTGAGCTATTAATACTATAAGGCTCCATATTTACATAATTAATCCAATTCATTTGGTTGCGAGTCTTGTGACCCAACATAATCACATAATAATAGTGATAATACTAAAAATCTCTTTTTAAATTTGGACCCAGTAATGAAAATGTTGGGCCCAGATTTGGCCCAGTAATGAAAATGCTGTACTCGTTGCAGGAAATGGAAATGATTCAGCCAACTTTCACATGACAATAGACAACCAACAATGAACAAAACGTTTGAAAGAATTAAAAGAATGGGAGAATTCAGAATTACAATACAAAAGAATTTTAATAACCTAAATGATTGAGAAAATAAAAAGAACTAAACAACAAACTTCATATCTATGTTCGGGAAAAAAGTCTTCCCAAAAATAATTTCAAGATCATTCTCTAAGGGAGTTAGATTCAAATCCAAAGACAAAACCCTCTTGCTACTACTGCATCGTTTCAAAACCGGCATGGTAGGAATAACCGGAGAGATAAGCTGCGTTGGCTCGACCGTCATGCTTGACCTATGCCGTCTCATGTGACCGCCTAAAGCCTGTCCGGTCCCAAAACTCTGACCGCACATCGAACAATCGTGCATATGAGTTCCTTTGTAATTGTTGCTAAGATTTTTCACATCTTTCTGGTCAACGGTGAGCTTTGGCTTCTTATGGCTTGCCCGGTGGCCACCAAGGGCTTGGAACGAAGAAAATCTCCGGTTACACGTTTTGCATTCAAACCGGTTGCTTGTATTGCTCTCGGTATATTGGTTCACACCAATATGTTTGACCATGGAGGTTTGTGATAGTATCATTAGACATTTAGCAATGTCTAGATTCTTGATGGATTCTTCGTACTCAGATCTTTCTCTCTTCATACTATCTCTTTTTGGTAAGATTTTGAGAAATGAGAAAGCAAAGTAAATCAAGGATTGAGTTGCTGTATGTTAAAAATAGAAAAATGAAACGAGAAAGTTTGTAATGAAGGTTGATGAGAACTTAGGAGTAATGTATATATTTATAAGAGCAATACCTAAAAGTTTGACTTTCTAGTAGTTTGACCAAAAGAAGTCGTCTAAACTAATATTCTAACAACAAGCAGCACTGATTGTTTGACTTGTGACAAATTGAAATTTTCAATAACACCCTTTAACCGCCAGACGCAAATGCATACCACGAGGGTTGAATAACAAGGACAATATCGTCTTCTCGAGTAATGTATCACATCGTTCTTACTTCGTAGAAACTTCTTCTATAGTACTGCTAAAAATGTGAATCTAACGAAAAGAAACAAAGTCAACAAATGTACACACAAATAAATTAATCCACCAACTTGGTTTCCCATGGACTTGCTTGCCACAGACATTAATTTAATATCATCACCAAACCATATACATATACTATAAATTATAACCTAATCTTCTGTTTTTCTTTTAATCAAGGTGTTCAAACCGAATAGAGACTAATCATTGGAAAATACAGCCGTCATGTAATATTATACAATGGTCAACAAAAAAATATAACATCCAATGGAAATAATGTACTATATATTTAAATAACTGGATGATGTTCAAATACAAAACAAATTAATCCTAAGTTTTTATCCGATCAAAATTCGAAATTAATGAAGGGAAAATTAGTTTTGTTCAAACACATGTACTGGAGACCAGTTTAAAGACTTAGCTACAAATACAATGTATAAATTAGACATTTTTCATCTAGATGGTAAGAGGTCAAGAGAGACAGTCAGATGGAAAATTCTCTCTATGCTTTGTTTATTATTGAGCACGTCATCAGTGACGGAATTGTGACGACAGCAATAGCATTTGACAGATGAGCAAGTCAAAGCAAAGTAAGTAAAGTGGTGCCTAAAAGCAACATGTGCTGATTTTGACTTTATTATGTTTTCTTGTGTGTTTTTGTTCTGTCTCTCGTTACTTTTCTTTTTCATATATTGGTTGATCGAAAAATGAGAAGATTAGCCAAATTGAACCGGGAAGTCATCTCTAAATCTGAGATTTCAGCCACCTGCATACCGGTTTTATCTAAAAATGTAACCAAATAATCCATGACAACATAAGCTTGCGTACTATATAACAACCTTTACAAGCTCCTGATCTTCTAGACTCATCCAGTTAACGAACTTAACTGCCAAAGCTTGAACTTTTTTTGTCTAATCAATCATATGTTTACTTCCAAGAATGGAGTTCTGTTGTTAGCTTCGCCCTGTTTTGTTGCTCTTTTCTCCATACTTGTGTAATCATCGCCGAGAGTATTCTGCGAAAACAAAGTCCTCATCTCCTCAATCGACGCCAGGCTTGGCACATTTATGGCCTGTTTCTTTGGTGTTTTGTTCTTGTGCTGATCAACCTGGTCATTGTATCAAAAGCTTTACTGTTATATATATACACATAGAGATCACACTAAATAAAATTCTTAGTGTTTTCCATGTTGTTTATGTTGTTATGATTGCTTCAGTACCTGATAGTCTTTAATCAGAGACTGTTCTGCTTTGTTTCTAATGCCTGATACGGCTTGTCCATGATTCTCTTGCAATAACGTCACCTGCTTCATGGAAGTCTCCACTATGGCATCCATTGTTTCTTTGTTCTCACGATCTTGTATCAACGAGTCTGTAAAACCAGGGATTAGGACGTTTTTTCCTGAAGTGCGAAAGCGGTTCTTGAGTATGAAAGGGACACGGATTTTAGTGTGGTTACCATTAACAGCTGCGTGAAGTTCATTAGTCCTAATGACAAAGTTAGCATCCATTGTGGAGAATGTGGATGCAAATTCACCGTGCAGCCTCTCATTTTCTTTTGCCACGTCCCTATACATAGGAAGTTTTATTCGATGAAATGCTGTGGAAGAAACATAGAAAGAAGCAGGGATACAGAACAAAACATTTTACCTCATTGTGACATTAAGTTCTTGTTGGTAGTTCGTGTTAAGGTTCTTTATGCCTGTTTCAGTGGTCTCCCAGAGTTTTTTAGACTCACTGGCCCTTCCCAAGCTGCAATTCAGACAATGTTTGTATGAGAAACTAGAATGTGGATCGAAAACAGAAGAGGGAAAATGGAATTTGTACCAATCTTCAAGGTAATTTTCCATGAATGTGATAGACTCAGCTGAAGCTATTGTGTTTTCAGTGAACTGGGTTTTCGCTTTCTTTAGAGAGTCACACAATTCGTCCTTTCCACCAATCGAGACTTGCTGCAGACCAGACATTTGTTCCTGCAATCTCTTCTCTTCCTGTATGTCATGTTCCCGGATACTGCGTGATGCATCAGAGACCTAGAAATAGGTAAAAGCATCATTACAACTGATGAAGAATTAGAGCTTAATGGGGTTGTTAATGGTTAAAGACTCACCATTGCAGTTTTCTTCGAAGTTAACTTAGATAATATCAGACTGATATCATCTAATGCTTGTTTCTCCTCTCTTTCAGCCTCTTCCTGTTTTTAGTAATGACGAGTTTCATGTGAACCTCTCAAAACATATCTAATTGAAGTGTTCAAGAATTTTTCCCCAACTCACCTTAAACACCATTTCAAAAGCAGTAAGTTGTTTTGATTTCTCTGCTTGGCTAGCTCTAATGGCTTCCACCATGCCGTGAGCTTGGTTGTAGATGTTACTGAAAATGGTTGAAGTCGCGTTGGAAATTTCTTGTGCAGATCTCAAGCTTCTGACCAAGCCCTGGATAAGTTGAAAACAGAGTTTAATTTTTCAGAAAAGTAATTAAACTAACAAGAAACCAGCATATGATTTTTACAACACCTGCTCTTGTTGTCTTGCAGCAAGAGCTAGGAGTTCCTTTTGATCATTAAGTGAATCCTGGATGTCCTGAGCGACTTTAGCAGCCTCTGTTGCTGATGCAGTGAGAAACTGAAAAGAGAAAAAAAAAAACTTGAATTTATCGCCTAAACATACGCTGAGAAATAGAAACACTTGAATTTTCATCACTCTATCTTGTTCATACTTGCTCAACAGCCGCTATTTGTGATCCTATAGAGGAGTTCATCTTCTCCACATCAGAGGAGGCTTTCTTTTGTAGCGTTTCAGAAAGTTCCTTCAAGGCTGCTACTCCTGAAGTATAAGTATCTGCTGTTTTCCCAATTCTTGATTCAAGATCGCGTGTTGCCTGCGTGAGTAAATCAGTTGCTAGTGTGATTATATGATCCAAAGCAAAAAGTGAAATGACATGATAGTCTTTTCTTACATCATATTTATGAGCAAGAAATGAGTGGGCATGTTCTTCCATAGTTCTTAATTGTTGCTGTTGCTGAGAGACTGATCCCAGAACTGTTCTGTGCAAATCTTTAAGGTTTTGATCAAGCTGTGAACCAAATTTCAGAAGCATGCTCTGGTTTTCGGATTCCAGCTTGTCCTTTTGGTCTGCAGAAACAAGTACATTTAGCACCCGACTGCTCTTGTTTTCAGCCCTAGACATACGAAAGAAGAAGTACCTAATCTTGTGAATAGAGAACTTATATCGTCTGACGCATGCTGCAAATCAGAACGCAACCCCTTCGCGCGGTCTATCAAAGAAGTCTCTGTACAATAAAAGATCAGTTAACTGAAGCAAGCAACAAACCCAAGAAAGGGTATGAGCTAGAATTGTTACCTGAGGCTTTCATTCTTGAGATGATGTCTTCTCTTTCTTTTAACTTTGAGATAACTTGGATGTAATTCTCTTTGAGATCAAGCAACTCCTTGTTACTATTATCTAGGTTTCTCTGGACCATAAATGTTTGAAAATTCAAGAAAACTCTCATTAAAAGCATGAGTAATCTAGAAGTTAAGTCACTGAAGTTCTTATCACCTTGCAGTTCTTAAGGTCACTTTCTACGTCCAGTAACTTCTCTTTCTCAGTTACGTAAAGGTCTCGGAACTTGGAAGCTTCCTGCATAAGAGAAGCAACTTAGTTCCAACGGAGAAAGTTTAGTGTAGTTTCTAACATATGGAAGAGAAAAGGTGAGGCATACGTACACTTTCAGTGAGATTTAAATCATTCTCCAACTGTTCTATTCTCTCCATTCTCACCTGAAATAAAAGTAATCATTAATCCGAGCCTGAAATGAATATAGACGTAAGGCTCGTCCTTTGAGCCTACCTTCTTTTCAGCCTCTTCTTGTGCATATCTTTCCTGTGCGATGTATATACCATTTCTATCCCTTGCCGCTCTTACATCTGCATCGATTGACAACAATCATAACTAATCGACTAGCTCAATTGATCATACATAAGAAAGACTGGATTATATATTGATAGATTGCAATGCGTGTAAACCTTCTTTCATTCTCTCAAGTTCCAAGTAGAGGTCTTTAAGCAACACAGCCTTGGATAATTTCTGGTTTGCCTGCAGAGACAAGTTTTGTTAGAAGGATGAAAATAAAAGGGTACATCGATATATAAAATTGAGATATGGTAGCGTAAACAAAACCTCAGGTTTGTTCTTGATGTTCTTGGCACGGTAGGCATAATCCAGGGTGCTCAAAGTTTCTTCTATGGAATGAGCAGATGGAGAGATTGTAGCAATGATACAAGTTTTTGTCTTCCCTCCTAGAGAGTCCCGTAAAAGCCTTGTCAACTTACTATCCCTGCAAAGACGAGGATCCACAATTATGCTCCAGGACACATAAAAAAAACTATCACAATAGACTCGTATAGAGTTTGTAAGACAGGGCAAGTACCTGTAAGGTATATGGGAAGAATGTTCCACAAGCGCATTAATCACACGGCCAAGTGTAAGCAAGCTCTTGTTTATCTCTCCTGCTTCTCTTGCACGCCCATCCCGAGATCCTGAGCGTAAAATATTCTCGGATCCTGCTAGATCCACAAGGTTAAGCTTGCCACATTTGATTAGCTCTTCGTCTCCCAAAGATTCTTCCTTGATATGGACTGTGATTGTAAATACTGAATGAGAGCGACTGCTTCGCTTATTCAACAAGGTATCTGCGGTGCGTCTTTTGGATGAGCCTCGTTCAAGAAGAGCATATATATCGTTAGCGCTGTAAACAACTTCTTCTTCAAGACCTCTTAAAACCACACAGCCCTTCCCATCCTCCATCAAAGAAATGGGCTTCTTCTGCTTATCCTCAGAAGATCTTGAGGAGTCATCTTGAGCTAACAAGTCTGTAAGTTCTTCATTGTACAGTTCCAAGAAGGTTACTTTCATATTGTAATCAGCGTTTTGCGCCTCAAGAGTTTCGAAAATATGCCTAACAGCTCTTGGTATTACCCCGGCCTCCGCAGGTAAATCCCCTCCCTACAATCAATTTTTAAGACAACAGCTTTAATCAAAGGACTAGCATAAGCAGGGAAATCGAAATGAAACACTCAGAAGAAGAATCTCGTTATACCTTTTTCCGCATCCCGCCTTCCATAGTGTAAGTCTTTCCGGTTCCTGTTTGCCCATACGCAAATACAGTGCAGCTAAAACCTTCCAAGACTTCATGAACAATAGGTGCAATGGCTTGGTCATATATAGACCGTTGTTGTGCTTTAGGACCAAAAACCTAGGGGGAAAAAAACAAAACGTTTAATCCCCATCAGACCAAAAGAGCCAATCATCAATACAAACAATTAACCAAATAAAGGAGAAAAAGAACCTTGTCGAAAGTGAAAACACGGTCCACTTGCTTATTAGCAACACTGTGAAGAACATTGACTTCTTTTCTCAGTTCGTTACAAGAAATCACTCTGGGGACATTTGATTTCTGCTCCTCTTCGCTTAGTGGTCTGCATCGTAGAAGCACTTGAACATTAACCTCTTTATCTCTCTCGAGGCGGCTAGAGAAAGAATCAGGCCGTCTTCTCTCAGGACGAGGAGTGAAAAACGGCGCAGGAGATGGGATCACTCCCACTCCGCTTTTCCTTGAAACATCGGGAGTAAACGACATAATTCGATCTTCGATTTCTGAGAATCAAAAAGATAAAGAATTCAAATCGAAATTTTTCCAAACTCCAAATAAAGTGAGAAATTAGGTGAAGTGAAGCCCATGATGGTTCCCTAATCAATTGAGAAAAGCAAAATTCAGAATCCCTGATGAAAACCCAGAGCAAGAGATTCTTCACTTACAGAAACACAGCCGAAACTTGCAGTGGAGACCGTAGAAAGAAAAATTCGAAGATTTAGGGATGTTTGAGATCGAAAGATGAAACTTTTCTTCAGAATTTGAAAAACTGGGGTAAGTAACCGTTGGGGAATCTCGGAGCGTAGTGTGTTATGTATGGAGAGTCGTTGGATTGGAATACAACGAGAGAAGAAAATGTGGGACCGGCTGGTTCCAAATTCGAATTACACTCGACCACTATACTACCACCTTCATTTCAAAAGTAATAACGAAAAAGCAACCAAATGATGGGCGAAGATATGTTTGTAATATTCTTGTTTGATCCCCATTACAAGCTAAAATCAAATTGTGTAACTTTTAGTTAGCCAAGTTTGATTTGAACATGTTAACTTTTCTCTCGGCATTCATATTTTTCTAGATTACAAATTATTTAATATCGATATGTTATCTCCGCTTCCAGTTAAAGAATTGTTCTAATTCTCTAGATTTAACATGAAAATGGAAAAAGTTAATTTTCAGACTACTTTCTGATTTTATTCTTACAAATATTCTTCGCAATACGATCAATATATAAAATGGATTACTACACTTTTTGGAATCAGCATTACTAAAGAAGGATATGGACAAACCAAATATGATCATTACCCGATCATTTTAATTTATTTGCCCAAAATTCGGAGAAAAAAAAAGAAGTAAAGTCTGAAGATCACAACAACACCATTAGAGCAGCGCTGATCCGTAGAACACCAAATCCGCAGGACCAGTCATGTAAATATGATTGTCTTCCTCTTTCCACTCTATCTCCAATGGTCCACCCGGTAGATCCACCGTGCATTTCTGTTCACCAAAAAAACAACCAGAGATGAAGGAGCTCCTACTCATCGTCTATCTTAATTTAGCATAACAGGAGAAGGAATCTCAGCTGGTCTGGTCACATCTCTTTCAGGTATAACCATAAGCATGGTTACAAGTGTGAGTTAATGCTACGTAACCGCAGTATGAGCCAAAATATTAGTTTGACCGACACAACTCACGCTTCTTAATTGATAGTTACATGTTTTATTTAACAATTATGTGGTTTGCAGATGATGCTTAAATGCAAGAGTTTTCAAACTTACTCTGTCTGTTCGACCTTCAAGGACTGCTGCGACAACCAGAGCACAAGCTCCAGTTCCGCAGGCCAAAGTTGCTCCTGCAGTTTGAGAATATGCTTTTTTAAGTATATAATAAGGATACATAGAGAGTGTTGATTTTGACTAAGAAATAGGTTCTGATGATTTCTGGGGCTTAGCTAACCTGCCCCGCGCTCCCAGACACGCATCTTCAAATGTGAACGTGACAAGACTTCCACGAATTCTGCAGATAAAGTTTCAAGAGAATGTGAGACAAGGAAATGCCGCAGAGATATAGCTGATCTGTCAGTGAAACTTCAGGTAGATCCATGCATGAATGAATCCCCACCAACCTGTGTTAGTTCGAGCTGGGAACATCTCATGGTGCTCGAACTTGGGGCCAATCTCTGGCAACTTCAAATCATCAACTCTCAGATTCTGGTCGATGCAAACAGAAAATCACAAACTCCATTTGTATCGCATATTTATATATCACCACGACATAATCTCCTTTTTAAGGTTGTACCACAAGAAGCAAACACGCACCTGACCGTCCTTGGTGCCAAATGTGATACAGTGCGGATTGCCCATGCTTACACATGTCACATTCCAGCTTACTCCATCAACTACTAGCTCGGCCGCAACAACAGACTCACCTTTGTTTCCTGGCAATCTCGTGGGGACATCCTCGGCTCTACGGATGGGTTCCCCCATATCAACCTTAACCTGTACCCATATCAATCTCAATCCAGTTAAACAGAGGAGGTAAAAAAAAAAGCTTTCTCAGGATTTTCAGCTTCTACTTGAATGAAATGATGATTTACCTGCCCATCATCTTGAATTTCTGGAATGATCAGGCCAGCACCAGTATGTATTGTAAAACTGCCATTAAAAAAAGAAAAAACATGAGAATCATAGAAAGCGTGACAAACATGTTTTTAAACAGAAATTTCTGATAGAGCTATCTATAATACCTATGCTTTCCTTGTAGGTTCTCAATCTCAGCAATGAATCTGGCAAAGCATCGAACTCCATTGCCACACATCTAACGAAAACAGAAAAAGGCTTTATAGCTTCAAATTCGAACTACTTCGACCAATCAACACAGAGAGTAAACAGAAAGGCTTTACCTCTGGTTCACTACCATCTGAGTTGAATATCCGCATGGTGTAATCGGTGCCATTAATGCCTGGCATTGCAAAGATTACACCATCGGCACCAACACCGAAGTTTCGATCACACAGCTTCACTGCTTGCTCCTGAGTAATCTTAGGTTCCGATGAATCCCTATTATCTACCTAATCCCCAAACGAAACCGACAAATTTCAGCAACGTTTTCCGAGATTTCCTAGAATATACAAATGGAGAAAAGTGGCATACCAAAATGAAATCGTTTCCAAGGCCATGATACTTGACAAAATGAAGAAGTCCACTTTCTTTTTTATCTAAGAAGCTTTCCGGCGAGATTTTCTCGGTGGCGAAGGCGCTCATGGAGGCCGCCGACACGCGAAGAGTTGGGCTCCCGACGGAAAAGTTTCTTTCGAAGAGATTGAAACGAAGAGAAGATACCGATCCAAGGTTCCTGGAGAAGGCATGTGACAATCGGCGCGATTGCGGCGCAAAGGTGACAGTGCTCGTGGCGGCTATCTCCATCGATGCTTCAGCTTTTTCCTACTCGGACCTCTGCAAGAGTCTGCGCCTAGGCCTTCCGGTTCACGGGTTAACCGGGTCGCACCGAAACACTGTGTCAGAACAAAAAACTAATGGCCGGTTTTTTTACGGAATCATTTTGGAAGGTTTTATCCCGGTTTTAGCTCGATGTCACTCATCGAACATTTGCTTTTAATTGGAAATCAGACCGGATAACATACCAAAGTCAACATTCCAAGCTACATGTACAGTGAAGAAACTGCGTGCTGACGTGTCGGTTGCATCCCAAAAAGAACTCCACGTCGTTATTTCACATGGAAAGATTTTTTTTTTGTTTGGTATAACTTTTTTTTTCTATTTAAAACTCTCACATGGAAAGTTATTTTCTTGGCGTCACTCTAGCATGGAATGTTAAATCGCAAGCATATATTAAATTTCCATTTAATGAATGAATTTCCTTAACTAAAAATTATAAGATCCATTCGGTAAAATATGCATCAACTCTAAGAAATAAAAAGATAACACTGACATAATGGTTTGTTTCCATATATTCATTATGCCTAGTAGGAGAAAATCCCTGGTTATAAAGCTGGGTTTTTATTTACAGAAATGTTTATTAATGATATATTTTAGCTTCGTATATATGAAATACAAGTCCCACTTTCTCTTAACCTTTTCGTCGTTCTCGATTCACATTTTTCACAAAAATGATGAAACTCATGGATGGCTTGGCGTGAATAATCTTAACTTGATGTAAGTGAACCTCTTTTCTATTCTAGTGTATATATCTCCAGTTATGATATTATATAAAAAAAAAAACATTTCAATAATTACCATTTTAAAAATTGTTTTTGTTTTTCTCAAGAAATATAAAAGATGTATCAAGAAATTCTGCAAGAGTTATCTTCTCTGTGGACAGTTGCTGTCCGCGAAAGAGACGAAGCAAGCGAACGTCTACGAAACTCACTCGCCGAACTCGCTCGACTACAGAAACTCTTCAACACCATTTTGTTGTCCGAAGAACAACAAGTACCCTATAATTACTACCCAGAAGCCATGGAGGAAACAAACCGTCTTCAAAACTGTAGTTACGTTAATCACTTCTCCGGCAATTCTCCGTCGCTATTTTCCTTCGCATCGCCGCTGGATTTTCTCTCGAAACCAGCTGGCAATTCCTCGCCGGCGATCTCCGATTCTGGCTCTTTCAGCTCCTCCTCGAATCGGATGGGTTTTGTTGTTCATAACATGAGAGATTATGAGACCGTTGTGCTGGAGATGATCGGAGGAGTGTTGCCGGAGTACGGTAAGTTTTCGCAAGCTGTCATTGAAGCTGGACCGTTGCTCGAGTCACTACTCATAACTGGCCCGGTTCCTAAATGGAGAAATCCTCCGGTTCAAGTGTCGGGTCAAAGACCGGTTATGAGTAATAATATCGGCCATTCAATCACCGGAAAATGGATTTACGGTGGTTTGGAGTGGGTTCCGGGATGTTAAACCGGTCTTTCGACTCTTTCCCATGCAATAAGGGACGGTTCAGCTTGATGTCTTAAGTTCCGCATGAAATTTAATTCGGTTCGGTACATGTTTAATGTTTGTTTTGGGAACAAAATGTATCTCATCGGTTTGGTCTTCTGGTTATATATGCTCTAACTTTTGCAGTTGCCAGAAAAATTTGGCGTCTCATAACTAGAAATGCTCAACGCTGGAATGAATATTGGCGGATTTACAAATTTTCAATTCTCAGAGACTCTGTCTAGGAGTCATTAGTCAATAGTCATATACACCGTATCAAAAATAAAAAGTTATAGTCATCTAGATGTTATGCGCGGGTATTCAATATATTTTGGCCATTTTTACATTTAGTAATCATTTTTTTTCTTTTGGGGTTAAGTTTAGATATTGGTTGATGCTTTGGTTGTCGTGAGTTTTCACTTTTCATAAATTTTAGGTTTAGTATAAATCTTTATTTTTATGTAATTTGTAAAAAAAAAAAAGAATAAAATTATGTTATTTGGAGTACATAGATGAAAAGTGGTTTAGTTTAGAATCATTATCCCAAAATTTTCGTTGGTCTATGAACATCGTACTAGAAAATAGGGATCAGAAAAAGATTTGTCTCGCTCGTACTAGAAATCAAAATTTTCTTTTTTTCTCGTAAGCATTTCTACACCGTTCTGGCAAATGTTTTTTTTTTTTCTTGACGGCAAGAGGGAGCCTTTTGAGATTTGGGAAAATTCTGGCAAATGCTTTTGTTGACAAAAAAATAAATAAACCAAATTCCAAAAGGAACAAAAATGAGCCATGGCCGGGAAAAAAAAAAAAAAAAAGAGATTTAGAATAAAGTTACGTTTAAAACGCGACCAAGTTCGGCCCCTGAATCATTTTAATTTTCCGCCCAACCCTAATAAAAAGCATTGACGCCGTTTCTTCATCTTCCTCTCTCTCCGTCGCGCCTCCTTCACTTTCTCTCTCTATCAAACTCGCACATCCTATCGATTTCTCAGGTATGCTTCGATTTTCCTCTTAACACGGTTACACCAACCATCACTGCTTTCCCACTTCCCGTTGATTCATTTCTACACACAAGTTTTTTTTTTTCCAAAAGATTTGTGTCGATTTGTAGAAAGTTTTAACCTTGAACTAGTGAGGATTTAATCGGAATTTGTCGGGGATCTATCTTTTTGAATCAATGACTCTGAATAAGAATGATTGATGGGTTATTCACTCAAACGATGAAATAATGAATATTTCCTCCCGATTTGTCCTTCATCTTCCTCTAATATTCTTTCTATTATTTTCGTCGATTAATCAATCAATCTTTCCTCTTATTATCTAACTTACAGGTTGAGAGCATCATTGCCTGAGGGATCTTTCGGTTTAAATTGATGGGGACTCCAGAGACATCTCGAGAACCTTGCCCTGACCGTATCCTTGACGATATCGGTGGTGCGTTTGGTATGGGAGCTGTTGGAGGAGCTGCCTTTCATTTCATAAAAGGGACATACAACTCCCCGAAAGGCAGCCGTTTCGTTGGAGGAACACAAGCGGTGAGCATGAATGCTCCTCGTGTTGGAGGCAGTTTTGCTGTGTGGGGAGGTTTGTTCTCCACATTTGACTGCACCATGGTGTACATGAGGCAGAAGGAGGATCCATGGAACTCCATCATTGCAGGTGCTGCAACCGGAGGCTTTCTGTCTATGCGACAGGGCCCTAGCGCAGCTGCAAGATCAGCGCTTCTTGGAGGGGTTTTGCTTGCTATGATTGAAGGAGCTGGGATCATGTTGAACAAGCTGCTGGCTCAGCCTCATAATATGCCCATGGAGGAGCCTATGCCTGGAATGCCCGGAATGCCTGGAATGCCCGGAATGCCTGGAATGCCTGGAATGCAGCAGCAGATGGGGCAAATGCCTAATCAAGCACAGATGATGCCGGAGAGTCTAAACCAGAATACCGCTTCCTCATCATCATCATGGTTCGGAGGGCTTTTTGGTAAGAAGAATGATGAGGTCCAAACGAGCAGCGGAAGTAAAACAGAGGTATTGGAGAGTTTTGATGCGCCTCCGGTGCCATCATTTGAGTACAAGTAAGCTTGTGGATCTCTCTGTCATCCAATCATTGCCTACTGCCTCAAAAGTATGTTGGTGAATGCTCTTCTACAGTGTGTTCTATTTTGTCGTCGTCGGTCTATCCTCTCTCTTTGTTCATGGAAGAATCAGCACTCTCTGTCTCTCTCACTCTCCTTTCGCTCAAGGTTGTGTTTCATTGAGATGTGTGCTCAATCTTGGAATATTCTCAGTGTGAAATTATTCCACAGTTATTGTTGGTTCTTAAATAATGTAGTTTTAGATTTAGATTTCATAATAGGCCCCAGTCGGAATGTTTGAGGTATGAATATGAACCCCTTGAGCTTCAACGGAGTACATTGGTCCAAGATTTAAGTGTCACCTTGATCGTAGAGTCATTTAAGAGTGTTCTTCACCCAACAACGCAAAACACTGCAAATAATGTAGACTGACCAAAAACTTGATACTGTTAGCTATCGGACAAGATCTTGCTTGGAGCTGTACATAGACAAAAGCTCAAGAGCACAGTGGTTTTGCAAAATCTTATTCAATTTGAAGATTTTGCATTAGATCTTCAATCCAACTCTAAATCTCACTGTAAAATAGAGTTTAAAGCAAAATTCTCTCCAATTCTATTCTATATCTTATTCTAAAATAGAATAATTAATAGGATTACTTTAAATATAGAGTAACAAATAGGTTTACTCTATTTTTTTAGTCATCACTCTATTTTAGAATAAAAAATAGTATGGAGTTTGAATAAAACCCAACTCTATTTTAGAATTACTCTAAAATAGAATAAAAAATAGAAAAATAGGTTGGAGAGGCTCTAACAGCGCACATGAATTACTAAAGCAAACATATCAAAGATGGAACAACACGCGGACTCTTTTTTTGGTCACCAACAATAATATGGATTAAGGAAAGAGATTAGCGTTTGATTTGTGGAAAACTCATTTCCTTTGGATACTAATCTGCTTCTAGTTCTGGGCCTTTAAAGGCCTAAACTCTGGAACGAATGTTCTTCCAAAACGGCGTCGTAACTTTACAGCAGATTCGAAGACTTCGAAGGCTTTGATCTTCTTCCTTGATCTCGCTGTAGGGTTTTTTAGGGTTTATCTCTCTCTGCACTCTGCAGTCATGGAGTCTCTGGGGAAGCTACAGCTCAATCAGCAGCCAATTCACCTCTCTCTCACTCAATTCTCTTCATCGTTCCCCCAAAATCCTTCGTCTTTTTCCTTCAGATCCTTACGCCGATCAACTTCGTCCTTCAAATGCGCTTCTATCAGAGCTTCGTCATCGAACTCCCAAGACTCGAGACTCCCAGTCCTGAAATCACTACCTTGCCGTCTCCTCAAATCCACATGCATTACCTTCACCGCTGCAGCGGCGCTGTTCTTCGCGAATCTCCAGCTCAAACCGCCGCCGGTGATTGCGGCTCCTCTGGCGGCGACGCCATCGGTGGAAACTCTTAAACAGAGGAGCGGGGACGTGTCGTTGGAAGAAGAAGAGAGATCACTGGAAGAGCATCTGGCTTCTCACCCTGAAGATGTGGATGCTCTACGGTCGTTGATGGAGGTAAGGATCAAATCTCGGAAGCTTATAGAAGCGATAGAGGCTATCGATCGGTTGATAGAATTGGAACCAGAGGAGAAAGAGTGGCCAATTTTGAAAGCTAATATCTTTAGTCACAGTGGAGATTTAGAGTCTGCCAAAAGTGGGTTTGAGGAGATTCTAGCCAAGGATCCGCTTCGTGTCGAGGCCTATCACGGACTGGTTATGGCTTATTCCGAGTCTGGTGTTGAGTTGAATGCTGTGGAGAAGAGAATTCAGGAGACAATGGAGAAGTGCAAGAAAGAGAAGAATCGTAAGGACCTTAGGGATTTTAAGCTACTTGTGGCTCAAATTCGGGTCATTGAGGGGAAGCATAACGAAGCATTGAAGCTGTATCAGGAGCTTGTGAAGGAAGAACCGAGAGATTTCAGGCCGTATCTATGTCAAGGGATTATATACACAGTTCTGAAGAAGCAAGATGAGGCGGAGAAACAGTTTGAGAAGTTTAGAAAACTTGTCCCAAGGAATCATCCTTACAGAGAGTATTTCATGGATAATATGGTTGCTACCAAGCTCTTTGCGGAGAAGGCACAACGAGAAATGGCTGGATCAAAGAGTTGAATGGGAATGATGATTGTCTTACAAAATCGTAATGAGAAGAAGAATGCTTGGTAGGCTTGAATGTGATTTTGTTGGTTTCCTGTTGCACGCTTTTCTTGATGATTTAGATGGTTGTAGTATGTAGTTGAGCATGAATTGATATCAAGATCGAGTGTTGTAGCATGAGTTGAATACTCAATATGGGAAGCTTGAATCTCTTGCAGTGCTTTTTTTTTTTAGATGTGTATACATCACGAGCCATTGTCATGTTGCTGCTCTCTGCTCTTTGCAACGAGTGTAGATGATTTGGTGCCTCTTGTTTTCTTTATGTTAACGAGACTGGTGAAATCATGATTAGTTTATACTTGGTATGGAATAATTTTGTAATTCAATGGCAAGAGTTCTTAGGATCGCTTGGGACAGCAATAGTAACATCCTGTCTGCATTTATCAGTCGGGTCAGGAAATCAGTCTCTAGAGACAAGACTGCTGATTTTATATTATGAGTTGTTTAGAAGCAAGAGAAGTATAGATGCAAAAAAAAAAGAAGAGAAGTATAGATGCCACGAGATTGTTGTTTGAGTGGTAAATTGGTAATGATCTCATCTATTTCCAATTGTACCGGCCGGTTTAGTTGAGGATCGAACCAGGGGAAGATAATAAATAAGGACACTCTTATTAATCAATGAGAGAAAAAAAAAACGAAAAACCTATTCGTCTTCTTTTTGTTTTTGTTTTGAATTTTTAATTTGAACTTTCAAAATCACACCACCAAATCCCCTCGCAGTCTCTCCCACGCAGAAGTCGTCCTCTCTCTCTCTCTCTTGCCCAGTCTCTTTCGCTCTTGCTTTCTTCTCTTGTCGATTTCTCTCTGTGAGTTGTCATTCAAGAGAATCGTCACCATTTTCTTAATTGCTCCATAATTTCTGGGAAATGTCCTTTTGTTTTTTGTCTGCTCCAGCAAATTTCCCGGATTTTTCGATCTGGATTACCCTCTTGATATAATTTTATCTTCAAATTTCAAATTACCCGAAATGTTTTCCCGGGAGAATTTTCCTTCCGATTACCAGTGAGTGAAAGATGAACGCATTTCGTCTCGCCAATCTAATTTACAGCAAATCGATTTGTTCCCACATTACCCAGTTCTTGTCAAGGTTAGACTTGCTCATCTCTCTCTTCCGTTTCCCTATATTCTTCTATGTTTGGCTTCTGAGAAAACGCTAGAAAATGAAGGAAAAACGCCTTCTTCTTCCGTTCTGCTGGACCACATATCACTCGAATTTGCGTTGGTTTAGCTGTCGAATTTCCCTAAGAACTCTCGAATTTTTATCACCAGCCAAAAACAAATCGTCTACTGATAATTTCTATTTCGGGCTGTTCGAGGATTTCAATTACTGAGTAATGTAGCTCATCGTCAATTACGAGTGTACTGTAATTTTTTTATAACTCAAATTACTTTATTGATTAGCTCCCTCTGATCCTGGAGAAAAAAAAAAAAAAAACTCTTGTTCGTATCTTGAGTAAAATTACAGATAAACAGTTGATAGAAAATTTGTGATGTTGTTTCTGTTGAAAAATCTCTTGTCCTTATTTGTTTGGTAGTGTCATGATTGGCTTTGCTTGTTTGTTACTTTAGTTTCAACAGGTTTATGATATCTAAATTACACGTAACGATTGTTCATAACCTTTGCTTTATTAGTTGCGCTCTCCTTCACATATTCGTGCTCAATAAATCAAACGCATTCTGATTGTTGGATCCATTTCCAGGACATAAACTCTCAGACGCACAAGTCTATAAGGGCATATTCTGAATTTAAACTCTTGCCGCTGTGACGCTTTAGGTTTAAACAAGGTAAGCATTCTCTTTAAGATGAGGAGGATATAGACATGCCTGCGCGTACACATGATGTATTGATGGCTTGATGTTGGCGTTTGCAGTTTGTTAACACAAGAAATGTCAATGCAAAATGGATCTAAAAGGGGATCACCCAGCATTATAGCGAGATTGATGGGTCTTGATGGGCTGCCTCCTCAGAGTTCTCCTCACAGAGAACCCAAGCTTGTGGAGAAACAACAACGCAGGCCGATAACATCGGAAAAAGCTCGTGGGAAAAAAACATATGATGATCATAAATCTCTTAGGAGGGGCTTAATGGACGAGCAGAGATTCAAAGATGTCTTTGAAGTTTTGGACGCAAAAAAGGAGAAGGGGAGTAATAGTTTGTATCAAAGGAAGGCAAATGCTAATCCAACTGAGGCAGAGATGGCGTTTATACGTCAGAAGTTCGTGGAGGCTAAGCGTCTATCGACTGACGAAAAACTCCGTTATTCTAAAGAGTTCAATGAGACTCTTGAAGCTCTGGACTCCAACAAGGACCTCTTACTGAAGTTTCTTCATCACCCAGATTCATTATTCACAAAACATCTGCCAGATTTTCAAAGCATAGCTTCCAAACCACAGTGCAGTCAAGCTACAACTTTGAAGTTGTCCAACAGCCCAAATAATGTAGACAGAGAGGTGTTAGGGAAGAGTCATAGATCACCTCAAAGGCATGGTGGTGGTGCTAATCCCAGCCATTCTAATACTAGGTGCGTTCTGCAAGACAATACAACGAACCTATCAAAGAAGCAGCTGAAAAAGAGAAGTGGTTTGAAACCGACTGAGATTGTTGTTCTGAAACCTAATCTTGGGAAGCCACAGAGTAGTGGTAGAACTCTTCCATCACAGAGCTCTTCTTCTGATGAGGTCAGGGCAGATCGCAGGTTTCCATTCATCAGCAATCAGGAGGCAAAAGCATTTGACAGTTTGAAAGCTAATGAAGATGTCAGTCTTTTAAAACACAAGCCAAGAGATTCCAGAGCGATTGCCAGGATAGTATCTAGACAAATGAAGGCAAGTTGTGGCAACGATAGTTCCATGAACTTTGAGATTTCAAGATTTAGAGGTTATGCAGGGGATGAAAGCTCATCTGGGAGTGATTCTTCAAGTGAATCAAAGTTAGTGTCAGTTATTTCGAGAGCAAGAACTGACTTTAACCGCAAGAACCACCGTCGATCTCTGCCTGTCAGATCATCTGAATCATCTGTGAGTAAGGAGGCCATGAGGAGACTGTCGGAGAGGTGGAAGGTGGCACACAAGTCTGAGCAAGAGATAGAAATTAGAAGAAGAAACACATTGGCTGAAATGCTTGTAACTTCAGATAGAGAAGCAAGACCGGCAAGTTTTAATGGGATCGCTTTCGAAGAGGGGTCCAGTAAAAGACTTGAGAGCAATGTTGGACAGTCTGAGTTGCCAGAGCCGATTGGAATTAGCAGTAGAGATGGTTGGAAAGGTACTCGTAGAAGAAATCTTTCAAAACCCAGAGCTTTCATGCATGAGGACAGAACTTGTCGTTACACGATTGTGCTCCCTAAGAAGTTAACCATGCGAGATGGACTAGTGAAGGGGAGTTCTTTTCACCACAGGGAATTTTTCTTGTCTAAAAATTCCACGCCCGTTAGTATTAATTCTCAATTTTCAGACAATAGCTCGTCAGAGATCAACAGACCAAGTTCAAGTAAAATTCTTCATCCGGATGGTGAATTATCCGGAGAGAAGCTTTCTGCTTTAAAATATCAAAGCAGCGTATCAGTTCATGCAGATTCAGACACTGAAAATGGTACAGACTATGAGGATGCCAAGAGTAACCCATCCTTGGAATCACTCGATTCGTCAGCAGTTACCTCGTTAACTGGCCCTGTAAGTGAGACACAATTTTTCAACATCATGGGTTTGTGTTCTAGAGCCTACTCTATCGGCTGTTATACTGACAGATGTTCTCTTCTGTTGATGATGTTCCAGGATATCTTGGGCAGGCCAACCAAAGAAGTCGATCAAACTCCTATCTCCCAACTACAGCCTCAGGAAAGTGCCAAGGAAGGCGATCAACCAAGTCCAGTTTCAATCCCACAAACTCCTTTTCATGATGAGTTTTCATCCAGTTCCGAGTGCTTTGAGAGTCTTAGCGCGGATCTCCAAGGTATCTCAATCATATCTTATTGGTGGTCCCTCGATTCTTCATAGTTAAAGTTAATATTTTCCACTTTTAATTTGTTAAATTTTTAATCATCAATTTGAAGAATGGCTTTTGGCATACTATTTTGCGTCGGCAGATAACAAAAGCATCGAAATGCTTCAATAATTTAAATATGTTAAAGCTCTCTCTACATTTCCAGGGCTCAGAATGCAACTTCAGCTACTCAAACTTGAGTCAGCTACTTACAACGAGGGAGCCATGCTCGTTTCAAGCGATGAAGACGCAGATCAAGAGGAATCATCCATAGTAACAGATGAGACGTTGATCAACCAGGAGCTAGGAGAAGACTGGAAGTCATTATACTTCGCTGATGTCTTCGCAAACTCCAGGTTCAGTGACTTGGACCCAGAAAGCTTCATGGCGACATGGCACTCTTCTGAATTACCTGTAGATCCATCCTTGTTTGAGGATCTTGAGAAGAAGTACTCCGGTCTGAAAACATCAACCCGGATAGAAAGGAAGTTCCTTTTTGATAGGATCAACAGTGAGATACTCGAATTCTTCGAGCAGTTCACGGATCTGCAACCGTGGGTTAAACCCACAAAGGTTTGCCCAAAATGGGATATAAACATACCAGAAACTCTGTGCGGCCTTGTCACAAGAAAATACATGAAGCCAAGTAGAGATACAAAAGAGAAGGAGTTGCAGTGGCCGAACATGGAAGAAGGCATTGCAGTGATAGGTAAGGATATTGAAGAAATGTTGACAGATGAACTCATAGCAGAGCTAGTGATAAGAGAAATCTCTTAGATAGAAATGTCTTTCCTTGTTCTACAAAGATACATAATTAATATCTATCATTTATACTAAAACATTTGTGAAAATTGCAAACACGTAATAACAAGTTTCCTCATCATAAGAGGTGATTGGATAAAGATGAAGCATAGTCTCATGATGAAATCTACCAAAGGAAAATCAGAGCAGTAAACTAGGGATTTTGAGTTTCGAGATTTGGCATAGGGAGTGTTGGAGTTGTCCAAAATTGGGCATTTTTAACCTTTGAGATGCTATCCAATATTTCTAAGGGAGTAATATCTCCAGTCACTGTCACCTTCTTTGCAGCAAAATCTATGTTGAAGGATGTCACACCTACAAGGAATCAAATTCATTACTTTAACCAAAAGAGGGAGGAAGTGGCATTCCCGTAAATAAAGGAATCTGACCTTGCATTCTGGCCAGATGTTTCCGAACTTTTCCTTCACAGCCTCTGCAGTGGAGAGACACTTTGAGAACAACGACATGCTGCTCCAAGAAAATGCAACTTTAATCATATTACCCTCTTGTCACCTTTTATTTACATGTATGCCACTACTCATCATGCCAACAACAAACAACTTACCTGGTCTGAACCACCACTACTAGTCTTCTTCTCTGTCGACAACGATGATGGCTTTATCTCTTCACCAGCAGGAGATTGAGCAGCTACCGTCTTAACCGGATCCTGACCCGAAGACCCGGAAAGAAAATCCGGGTCGGTTCCCAAAAGATACCTTGTGGAACCGGGAGGGGTTTTGACAAAGTCACATGCGGGTCTCGCAACACAGCTGAAACTCTTCCTCGCCAACAACGCCGCCGCTCCTCTGCTACTTCCTCCGCCACCGCCGGTGCTTCTCCGGCCAGCGATGCTCCTCCTGCCCTTATAGATCTCTAGTGTTTTGTTACTGATCTCTCCGTCGGCGGGGGAAGCGGGTATTCTAATGTAGTCGTCGACGGATGATCTCCGGCCATCTTTAATGATCGGATTGTGGCGGTCGATAGCTCGGCCGCTGCTTCGTTCATCGTCGACGGTGGTGGTGGTGGTGGTTGGTTTGTGAATGTGGTCCATGCTTGAACATATGGCTGTTGATGCTTGCGAAGCGCACAACATACGCCCCTTCATTTTGTATTTTTCTTTAGACAGTGAGAAACCAAAGAAAAAAATACCAAAATGTTGTAAGAACTTGAAGGTTAAATGTTGATGAATATGTTAATAGATGTATATGTGTGTCATATGAGGATGTGTTTACTCGTATGAGAGAGAGAGAGGGAGAAAATTGGATAAAGAGTCATTTGTCCATATATGTATAATTTACTCACGTTCTACTTTTTCATTTCCCTATATATATCTTAAACTTTGTCGATTTTTTATAATTTCGTATACACTGCCTTGCTTTCACCGATCGATCCTAAGTAAAAAAAAAAAATACAAAAGCATGATTTTGTGGTGGCGCGGTTGTATTACAATTCTGTGGTTAAACCCAAAAAAAAGTTATTGTGTAAGAGACGAGACATTGTTACAAATTTGAAAAGAAACAAAAGACTATTTAGCTATGCTATACATTTGGATGGACACGGATTTTGGATCCTTTGTAATCATCAAAAGTACTAATATGTTTTGGAATACAATTATATACACAGTATAATTAACAAACAAAACCGCCATTATTTCAAAGTTTAAAAGGAATGTCCTAGATTTTTTTTGTTGCATCTTTGAAAATTGTAAATTTTCACTCAAAACCAATGAACAAATTGACTCATGTTCTATTTAATATTGTTTTGGTTCCATCTGATTTCAAATATAAATGTGAGATTCCAAACAACAATTAATATGATAGAGTATTTTCCAAAAATCAACAAAGAGTTGTAATATTTTGCAAAACAATTCTCCCATTGATACTCGAGGGTTACTTTCCTTTAATGTCATGATGATACATCGTAGTTCGTAGTTCGAAGTTCGAACAAATTGGGTACTATATTTTTTTTTTTTGATAATTCAGGGGTAACTTCCAGGCCTATGGAGGGGCCCAGACTAATCCCCTGGGGGAGATGCAGCCCACGGATAGACTCTCTCTTCGGATATGCAAATGGGCCCGAAAACAGGGGTTCATATCCGTGTGGGTGTCCAGAAACAATGTGTTGTAGTTTCACGCAGTAGGTGGATCGAACCTGAAACGTGTTGGCGTCCCAGACCCGTCTTCTTACCACCTGACCACAAAGTTCTGGACATTGGTAACTATATTCACGTGGGATTATGGAGAGTGTCCCTTTGTTTTTCCACAAAAAGAAATGTACAACCAACTAACATTGTCAATTTCACGAGGGAAAAACCTAAAGTATTGAGACCAATGTTAACACCTAATAAATACATATATTCTCGTAAAGCATCATATAATTAAGATATTAATTAAGTATTTCAATTAATTGTTAATACATATCGCATGCTTACTGTCACTGGATGCAGATGCCGGGCTTGGACCGTGGGACATCCTTCACGAGGCTTTTTTTGTTTTATATATTCAAAATCTAACTTCAATCTAATCTAATTTATTTCAGTTTGGATTTTTTTGTCTGGTTTTATATATTTATATGATAAATGAAACACTGAATCTGTGTCAGAGAGAGAGAGAGACGAGACATATAGCAACGGTCGGAAAAAAAACAGATAAAAATGTTGAGAAAAGAGTTTAGATGGTCTCTTAACATCCAAATTCTGTCTGAAGACAGCAACATATCGGTTAAATTTCTCCATACTGGACAGATATGTCTTGTTTTCGACTTCAATTACACTATAGCCGACCTATTTTCTAAGGTTTTTGTTCATCATTCCACCTCTTATTGTGTGATAACTTCATCTGCTTTCCCACTCAAGGCGTAGATATATGAGAGCATGAGATGATGACCAGGATTTTCAGGCTCGAGGACTATGAGTCGCTTGGCGATTTCTAGACGGAGATCATAGTTCATGTGCATCTTGCAAGCTCCAAGCATCGCTGTCCACAACGATGGAGCAGTTGCTTTACTTGTAGCATTCAAGTTGATGTATGAACCTATAAGATTCATCGGGAAATCCAGCCCACCCAAGCATATTTACCATACAAACATGACGTTATTTTGTTTTACGCACATACATGTCATGTATTCCGTGGATTCCTTCGCTTTATTTGTTCGCAATAGGTTTTTCTTGTTAACGTCTAGTTGCACCTTTTTCTGTTAGGATCCCACATCGGAAGTTTAAAGGGATCAACACTAATATATAAAGGGTAAGAACCAATTCATTCATTGCCATTTGGTTTTGAGTTGGAATCTCATATATGATAAGACCAGAAAATTTAATATTTTCCATCTTTCCACTTGCATTGATAGTTTGATTTATATTTATTTGCTCTTCTTTGCTTACTTCAAGTCTTCGAGTGTGGCAAGATATTTCAAACAATCTTGGGTTAGTAACTTAGTGCTAATGGCTTCCAAGCAGTAGTCCCCTGATTTATTTGTTTATTTTCCCTTCCAATCCAAAATTGTGAGTTGTACATTCACTAAAAAGTAAAAATATTTGAGACTTTCCAAACCATAAGTTGAATACGTCTCTCATCATGTGAATTACAATGCCATTGGTACTAGTAGCCTGAGACAAGGAATCTTTTAGAAGTTAGTCAAAATAAACATCAACATCATTTGCATCATATTGATGGGATATCCTAAATAAATCAACTAGAGATTATGCTCTAACTATCTCTAAGAAAGCGAATCCGATGACTATTTGATGACTTAGGGTATAAGTCATTAACATTTAGTCCACTTAAGAAAAACAACAAATAATAAGAGGAAACTGCGTCACCAATATAAAAAAAAAGAAAGTTAAAAGGTAATTAACCAAATGAGCCAATGGCCATGTATGAGCGTCACGGACCACGGTGAATCGGTGATGATGGTGGGCTAAAGTGACCGCGTGGCATCACTTTTCTCACCAAATGCCTTATGATGACGTTGATATGTCGAAGCGGGAGACGGATTTATACTAGGCATTATTTGGATTTTAGTTTCGACAATTTGATCGACTTGGATATACATTGAACCGATGATTGTAAGTTGTCACCACAAATCTTAAAAAATCTGGAGTGAGCGATTTATTTCATACTTGTTAGTTCAGTTGGAGGGTTAGTTTATTTCGGGTTGGTTTAGATTTTAGAGAATCATTTGATAT
The DNA here is from genome assembly GCA_900406395.1 of Kernera saxatilis. NCBI lineage: Eukaryota > Viridiplantae > Streptophyta > Magnoliopsida > Brassicales > Brassicaceae > Kernera > Kernera saxatilis. The sequence goes on from OVAY01000042.1 coordinate 106,078, forward strand.
ATTAATTTATATATAGACTTTGATATCATATGTTAATTTCTTTTCTTTTTTTGGACAATGTTAAGACATATTTTTCAATTAGCTGTACAAAAATAATAGGATTCTCTTACTTTTTTTTAATTTATAAGAAGTAATAATTTGAAAAAGAAAAAAAACACACAAAAATTAAAATTAAAATTACGGTGGTACTGATTAGCTACTTTGTTCAAACCTGCCCCTTGAAACATTTGAGATAGCTTCTGGAAAGTTGTCTTCTATGCTCTTTTGGTCATCCTCGAGATTGCTACATGATGCACACAGAAATCAGTCAATAGCAAGCTACAACGTTAGTCAAATAAAGGAGAAAAAGATAAAAATTTATATATATATATATATATATATATACAAAACAGATCTAGAGAGCTTCTTCACCAAGCAGACAACATCTTCTTGAAGTTCTATTAGAACTTCTTTGTCATGGTGGAGACTCAGAAAGCTTAGAGCTTTATAAACATGGAGCTGTGGGAACAAGTCATACAGCAAAGATAAAAACGCATACCGCAACCGCAGTTGGTATCAACAGCTCAGAGCGACGAGCTTTGAGGGCATAAGAGCCAATGCTCTTAATCCCATCAGATCTGGCAACAATACATCTCTTGCTCCTCATTGCATTGCCACAGAACAACACTTGCTAAGATCTTATCAAAACTCATCACAAAACTTAATTTGAACTATTCTAATCTCAATAATTCAACCCAAAGTGACGATCATTCACACTAGAAAATCAAAAATTTGACTATACAAGTAGAAGAACAAATTTTGCACAAAAAAAAAGTCGTTTGTTTTGCTTTTTTTCAGCTCATTCTTTTTGTATCTTATGCTTCTTGAATACTTTCTTCTGTATATTGTATCAGTTGGATTAGTATTTGAAATAGATATTGTGTGTATTTTTTTTTTGAGTTGATGTACTTGTGTGGATTTGAAGTGGAGATTGTTGAAGACTTCTTTGTAAACGAATTTTTTGATTGATGTGGTTTTTTCTCTATATGACATTAAATGTGATTCAAATGTGAGTATGATTTATTTGATTCTGGATTTGTGACATGGCTTATCGAGAAAAACATAAATATTATGTATATAAAACAAATCAAAATGATTCCAACTTAGGCGACAAGCAAAATGCTCAGTTTTCTTGAATTCACATGCGGACAGGTTCACGTTAACACTCCTTTTAGTCAATCAGAATGATTCTTTATTGGATTAATAATTGTCGTGGGGCCATAATGAGCTACATTGGTCCAAAACTCTAAAGTCTAAACATTTGGCCCACTTCATCAAACTCTAAACATGGTTTATTTCCTTAATCTGGTGTCGGAAAGAATTAAAATTTAAAATTGTAAACATATATCGGTAAAAGATTATAAAAAAGATTTTTATATAGTTTACATAGAATCACAGTATACACAACTTTAAATACATAGTACATCAGTAAATTTTCATATACTTTTTCAAAAAGAAAAACTAAATTCAAGTATATATGAGAGCCTTTCTTAGCTTTTAAATCAGAAACAACAGACTTGGCCAATGTTGAAGGCTTTAAAGACACTTTTGGGGTTAAGTGCCTTTCGGATCTTGAAAGCAACCCATGCGGTTCCATGTGCCGTACCTGCAAATCGCACAACAAAATCCATATGAGGTTTCTTTAACATCCAAGGCAAACTTTGAGAACTTGCTAGAGTATCACTCTTTGCTGAGATATGTGATTTTCATATGACGTTGAAAAACAATACTTGTGATCAACGAGTTTTGATGTGACAGTTAATGAAGTCGACATGACGTTTTTTCCAGCCACTTCAACAGCATCACAGATCTTCCCTGCAGGAAAGAAGTAAACATGTCATTGACACGAAAGCAAAGAAGACAAGGTTACTAACGCCATGTGGCTCAAAAAAAAGTAGCAGGTTAAGAGTGTAAATCACTAAACATGGGAAGAGTGCATATAAGGAAGACCAATTTTTACAAAATGTTCCAAGTCTTATTAGTCTATATTTCTCAAGGCAAGAAGCAGACCCAAACACCATATCAAGGAACTTCTAGGAAATGCCATATTCGAAAAACCTTGGAAAAATTATAGGAATTTAAAGGTTTTTATTGTATTGATTTCAATTAATTGTTAATACATATCGCATGCTTACTGTCACTGGATGCAGATGCCGGGCGTGGACCGTGGGACATCCTTCACGAGGCTTTTTTTGTTTTATATATTCAAAATCTAACTTCAATCTAATCTAATTTATTTCAGTTTGGATTTTTTTTTGTCTGTTTTCATATATTTATATGATAAATAAAACACTGAATCTGTGTCAGAGAGAGACGAGACATATAGCAACGGCCGGAAAAAAAAACAGATAAAAATGTTGAGAAAAGAGTATTAATGGATCTTTCCTTATGAAATGGACAACGTGATGCTTGAATGTTTGAGCCGGACAGGCTTTTGTAGGATCACCACAATTTAATGATTTATCTATTTTTCACTACTTAACTAAATGTGAATCTTTTATTGAGATCTGTAGCAATTAGGAACACGAGGAATATTCTATGTTTTGATTATTGGATGTACAAAACAAATGAGGGTGTATCCCGTTTTAACCTTTAAATTTCTCATTATATAAAGATCTAATCATTTTGCTCTTTGTCCTTTGCCAAAGTCAATTCAAACCTCCACCGTGATACTTTTTAAGATAACATTAAAAGTGTTTTCACGCCCGACCCGAACCCACGGTCGAACCAGCAAAACCGGTGACCCGCTAAACAATCCGGTTTTGGTCTAGTACTAAAATTGACTCCTTAAAAACACGATAAAATCCGGAAAAAAACCGCTATTAACCCGTGACCCGATGATCCGGTAATCACCGGTTCATTATAATCTTCTACTATATTTAAAATTTTTGATTTTAGAAAATTTTTATTCTATATAAAAGTTTGATTTGGCATTTTAAAACTAAAATATAAGATTTTTACGTTTTGTACTTTGAGTTTTTAATTCGTCTTCTCCAAATCATATCTCAAACAAGTAGTGTTGGTGAGTTTTTGACATTGTGCTCCTCTCTTCGTTATTTTTAAATATTCTTTTGTTTTTGTTTATTGTGATTTTGATAGTTTATAGTGACTTTTGTAGTTTCAGTATATTGTATGTTTTGTTTTGTATAAAATAATTATTTATATCATTGTCATCAAATTTAGACTTAACTTGATGGTACAATGAGTTGCATTCGATAAATTGTTATTAATTTATTGACATGTGGTTCACCCGCGGTCGATTCAATAACCCAGTGACTCAGAAAATAATCCGGTTCGATGTCCGGACCGGTTTTAAAAACATTGCTTTTAGGCTTTGCATATATATGGGTTTTATAAATTTGTTATAAACGAGGGTTATTATTCACAGTTTGGGTTAAGCATTGATTAAAGCCCATTGGGCCTAATGTGGCTTTCCGGATAGTCCAAAGAACCGTTCTTAAGGTTTCAGCCGGAGAAAACCGCGAAGAGGAAAGAGACCTCGTCGGCGCCGATCGGAATTGGTGTAGCTGCGATGTTTCAGGCTATCGTTGCCTCGTGGGTTTTGGAATTTGATGTTTTCTCTTGATGAAGCTACGATCAAATGTTCACGAGCCGCGAGACAAGACGAAGACAGAGCCCAGATCAAGGACCTTAGCTGGAGCTTGCTCTCCTCCGGGTCACCAAAAATCGCCGGCTGAAATCCGAAATTAATCCAAGTATGCGTCTCGCTGTAGAAATTATGTATTTATTTCCTTGCATAGTTGCATTTAAAAGGCCAAGTTTGCGTTTTGGATATAGCAGCTCGAAATCGTTTGTATAGTTTTGGATTTGTTAAAGCGTTCATTAGAAATTGATTTGAGAGCTGAAATTAATAAAGTTATGCGTGCTTGCTGCTTGCTGCTTGCTTCATCAGAATTTGAACTTTAATTGTGTATTATGGTGACGATATCTCTTTCTAGCGAGGCGGTTTGGGAGAATGATATGTGGTTTTGTCGTTTGATAATGTAGCAAAGTGGTGAGAAAATCAACAAAGTGTAAATCTCTCACCTGAAGAATAGAAGAATAAGAAGAAGTATGTTCTCTTTGATCTTCAATCCAAGAAACCGGAAGCTATTTGCAAACAGCTCACAAAACAACAGGTTTGCTTACTTGTGATTATTACAGAATTGTTAGGCAAACATTGCAATCACTCCTATATTCACCTATAGTTTTTTCTCTTCTTTTGGATGGCTTATTGATTGATGCGATCAGATATTTTTGGCAAAACTGATGTGACATTAAACATCGTGTTACTTTGAATCTATGTCTCTTCTTTGCCCTTCTCAACTTGTTTGAAAACATACAAAAGTATGCTTACTGGATTTTTCTCAGAAATGGTAGCATTTTCTGTAGACATTGGTTTCTGCTTTTGTAAATCTTGTTGTCCCATCACTTCCCTTCTTGAGAAAGAATTGTTTTTGTCAAGAACATGCATTATTGAAGACCCAACACATAAGAAAGAGATGTACTTTCTACGCCGAATTACATGATCAAAGTTAAGCTAAACTAGCAGTCCCCACTGCAAAAAAAAAATGTTTTTTACTTGTCCAACTCTTCTTACAGGATTTGACTAACTTCAGTGATTCTATCTAATGGGAATATTCACAAACCAGCTTGGAGGAAATCTTATGATTTCAAATTTGCAATCCACATGCAATGCTCCTTCTTTGGTTAGGTGTATGCTGGGTCGGGGACTCTGGACAAAAGCTACAAGTATACAGTAGCAAACGGAGCAATCCATTAGAGTAGAAAGAGCTTTCCGTATTAGGGAAGAAGACAAGCTATCCACAGACAAATTAAGTGGTCCGGAAACTCATCCTTGCTTCTGATTACGAAAAGGCTCTCTTTTTGTCATTGTCTCTCTGTCTGTTTGCTTCCATTTCACTTGTGTCTCATTGCACATCACATAATATCCCATCACAATAATTGAAACCAATTCGCGAGAATGTGACTGGTATTTGATCTAAAGCTAGGTTCATGCTTATTATGTGAACGGATGATTGAGGAGCATAAACGAAGAGTTTCTATAAGTGAGATGGATTTTAGTAGTTAGCGTTTACTGTTTAGAGAGTTGAGAAGTGTATAAACAGTTGAAACCAGTTATGAGAAGTGAAGTGGGTTCCATGTACAGACATAATTGGTGTTCTTGCTTTATTTCCATTTTAGTTGGAGACACAGGATAACTCTTTTGAGTCTTAGCTTTTCTGAATTGTCCCCAAAATAGATTTAATTATTAATAAGATTTACTACGAGTCTGTGTCACATGTTCTGAATCTTGTAATTTTTTTTTTTTTTTTATAAACGTACGAATAGACTGACAAGATTTAGTCGTCAAATTCAACTTAAGAATATGGGTCAAAACTCAAAAACTGTGGAAAGGCTCACTTCATCTTCCTGTTGTAGATCATGTGGATTTTTGGACTTTACTACAAGGGAACAGGTTACTGATATACAGGAGTTTAATGATACTTTATTGTAATACTGTTTATATTTTTTTTTTTGAACTTCATAATATTATAATAGGTTAACAGTAATAATTCCTTTTATTTAGTATACTTTTAATATTTACAAATTATGTTGTACAATTGTTTCGAAAATGTGAAACTATTGAGTAATTTAATTTATGGTATAATAATTATATTTTCTTTACGGTAGGTTTTAAAACTGATCGGTCTTGCGGTGGAATTAGAATGATTACATCTTAAGCTGACCCATCTCTAATTAATCACTGGATTGGTAGTCAAATTGACAGATTAATTGTTTTTTTTTTTTACAATAAATGGATCAATAAGAAGATATTTTTGTTAAACCAAATAAAGAGTTTATGCTTACAGAAAACAAATCAAATTTTATTTAACTATCTAAATAACTTGCACAATTTCTTTTCGATTATTAACTTTTATTTTAAAAATTTACGTTAGTGTAAAATTTTGTCTGTTAATACATTAAATTAGGAAAAGCTCTAGTAGTCTACTATTCTCGTAGGCTTGAGTTGGTTGGCATAATGGTCAATCCTCCTATGTCACCTAACGTAGCATGACTAGGTTCGAACTCCCAAGTGGAGTGGATCAGAGGTGGTTTCAAAAACACTAGAGCAGTAGACAAAAACAAAAAACTATTATTCTCATCACCTAATTCAAATATGAAATTGTCATTTTGTTTGTTTCCACCCATTAGTTAGATATATAATTTTGTGAGGGTTTTTTTTATAACGTGTTTCTTATTTTTATTATTGTTTAAACTTTGTTGTTAATAATTAGTCGTACTTGAATATAAAATTTAAGTATGTTTTTAATAATTACAAGCTACTCTAGTCGTTACTTTGATGTAAATTGATTATTTAAATCAATGGCATATTGTAAGCTTATATAACTTTCATGCATGGAAAATGAAAGCTACACACTTTCATGCAGCTGACACTCATCATGCTTCCCATGGACTCTTAAGATTTTCAACCAGATTTTTTCTCCACGCGGATTTATTTTAATCTCTTTAATTAATAGGATTTTTTAATAAGAAAAATACATCGCTTTTCCTCGCTAAAAGTGTAAAATGCTGTGTATTTTATTCTCTTCATTTGCAATTTAAACAAGAAAGTTTTAACAAAAACAAACTGTTAACTGCTTGTTGAAGTTGAAATTATATATCATCGAACCCATGAATTTTCAATTATAAGCATTCAGAATCAGTTTTTTACTAAACTTAATGTGTAGTTACTTTTTTCTATTTTTCATCACATTTATGAGTTATATGTACTGAATTTCAGATCGAGTACTAAAGATGGTACTCAGTTCTCGACCTTAAGGTCCTTAACCAATATTACAAAGATATATATCTACAACCACTTGATATATATTAGTCAATAGTCATGTATACTGTAAAGATACTATATATTCATTTACGATACCTAGCTCCCACTTCCAATAGTTTTTTTTTTTTTTTATATAATGTACTTCTACTAGTTCTTTACATATTAAACCACAGTAATATGTAAGTAGATACCGTAAATAGTTTATATATTGTTATTGTCACTATAAATCGCAAACAAAAAATGCAAAACAAAATAAATACCTTTGTTATCTTATAAACAGATATATACATTTCTGTACTTTCATTCACTGCTCAAACGTTTAAACCAAGATATATTTCTCTTCCACAATCTTATACTTTCTAATTTATGGCTTTGAATACATCAAATAAATCATCAATGGGACCATATATCTTGTAGTGATAAACTTCAACAAGCTCACAATCATTGAAATCTTTATATTTGAAATATTTTTATAGAAAGACACTTTGAGTTATTCCTTTTTTTTTGTGGGGTTACATTTGAGATTTATATGAATGTAAAGTTGGACCCCAAAAAAATGGGCCTGTTTTCGCTTTTCTTCTTCTATCTGTATTTACTAGACAGTCTAAATAAAAGAAATATATTATATGGTAACATATTGGACCTGTATTTATTTTGCATGGTATCTCTATGATTACAAATTCGTTGGGAAAAATATGAATATTTTAGGTTTGACATAAAATACAACATATTAAACATATAAAAAGGCACCTTCGAGAGAGTAGAGAGAGGATCCTCACTACTGCTGTAAAGTCACTTTTTATTAAGTTTGCTTCCGCCTTTTCTTTTGGGTCCACTCAAAATCCTTTTCTATAGCTTAACACCTAAAAACCAAAAATCTTGCTGAGATGTTCCATTTTGATCCGTCCAGAAAAAAGGTTAAAATTTTGATGGAATTTGTTAATATGAAGGAATTATAAAGGATCTTATAAATTGAATATTGCAAACCATAAAGCTTTCAATGCTGTTTTCTTTTGGGTCAAACCAAAGCTTTCTATGCCGTAAAATAGTAAAATTTGCTAATAATTAAATTTGAAAATTTAAACTAATATAGTGATGTATCATGAAAATAGTCAATGATTTATTCTGAAAGCTCACTATTATTTTATTCAGTTCATTGAATTCACAACATAAAATTGTATTCCATCTCTTTCAAATGGTTACGTATTTTGGATTTTTGTTTTATTCCACGTTTTCTACTTTCTATGTATAAATTATACTTTACTTCTTAATTTATTTCTACTATTTTTTAAAAGATAAAATTTTAATAAAAATCAATAAAAAGTATAAATTTGTAGTTGTAGCTAATTGTTTAATATGTGTGGAGAAACTTAAACCTTCTAATAATTTGAAACTAATCGAAAAACTAAATGACATTGAACAGAAAAAGCGATACACGAATTTGCAATTTGCATAAATAAAAAAAATTGCTGAGTATGACAACATAAGTAGATTAGAACTTATTTTTCTACAATTTCGGATTGTATACAATGTTGCCTAACACTATAAAAGTTTAAATTTTCTGATATCCTTCAATTTCACTCGGTTATTGGAGATATTTCGGTGTACTGATCTATTATTTGTTCATTTGTTTCCACAAGCGAAATCTGCTTTCCATATATTTTTTAATTTTTTTTTTCTTTTGGGCAAAGCTTTCCATATTCTAGAGTTTAATATTAAGCCCAAAAGATCCAATTAAAGTTAAAATTATGGGTTTAATATTAAACCCCAGTTTCTCACTTATACTCAAAAAATTAATATATCCAAGTGTATCCTCTTACTTTACTACCATGTTCTAACAAGCTGAGAGCTTTTGATATAAATTTATGTTTGAATATTACCATTTGTAGGACTGTTCTTACTCAGTAAACTTTGATCCTATATATACATATATATATATATAGTTACTGTTAAGTGATACAAACCACTATACTATTTTTAGTGGTAGAAACTCTTAACACTTCATTGCATTTTTTAACGGTATATACTAGAACAAAGGAACATAATATCATAATAAATGTCCCAAAGAAAACTAGTGACATGTGATCTCTACGCTCTAGCTGATGAGTTTCATAAATGCAAAAGTTCTTAGAGTTAGCACCACAGAACAAGAACAACACCAAACTAGTATTGTTAGCATAGCCAAACAAACTAGCAATATGCATAATAAAATGAAATAATTGGAAGTAAATCCAGTGAACTCAAATTGGTTAAATCAGTACAACATTTTGATGTTTACTAAAATCTTTCACTATGTCATGTGTCATAAATACAGATTGACGGAACAAAATCTACTAATAAAAAACGCCAAAATAATTGTTAAAAAGTCAAAACAGGATTTTATCTTCAAATGTTTTCTTTGAATAGAATGTTCTTTTGTGTTATGGTAATTGTCACTATTTCTTTTTCATCGCCTATCATGATTAATAGTTTATCTTAAGAATCGGGTAACAAAAAAGGAGTTAATAATTCGAAACTAAAACATAACGAATTAGCATCCCAAAATGAAAAAAAAAAAAAGTAAACCCAAATTTAAAACGCAAGAGCCTTGAAAATTGAAATTAGTAATTTTGTAGCATTAACACAGAAAAAGCCTCAAATTCAGCAAACTTCTAAAAAAACAATGCACACAAGAATCTAATACCAAAAAGAAAAAAAATCAGAGTAGAAGAAAAAAGTTCCAACTTTTTGTGTCCTTTTTTTTTGGGGAAATGAGAATCAGAGAGAGCGTCACAGATCCGTTAAATTTCTGGGAATCTCATCCTTTTTCAATGTCACCGCAAGTGGAAACGGAGGTTCTTGAAGAAGAGAGCTCAGATTCAGTCACATTGCTCTTCCTAGTGGTAAACGACTGCTTACAATGCTCAATCGCTCCTTCAATGGAGTTATCAATCTCCGAGCTCGCGTTGCTGCTTCTCATCAGCGTCTGCAGATCCAACGACCCGTTCGATCCGAAACTGAACGAAGAAGAAAGCGAAGACGCCGAAGAAGAAGAGGAAGAAGAAGACGAAGAACACTTTGCTGGAGAATGCCTCTGTATCACACCAGAGAAGGATCTCCTGTGAATCAATTGAGGATTGTTGTTGTTCGGGCATTCGTTTTTTCCAAATGGGTTCTTCTTTTTCGGGGATTTAGTGGTCTTGATGCCTTCAATTTTGAATTTTGGATGGATCTCTGATGAATCTGAGCATCCTGGTTTGGAGAAGAGAGATCTTATGTAAGCGCTTGAGGCCTTGAGCTTCTGAGTAATCGATGAATGTTTGATCTTTTTGCTCCAAATGTTTCCAGGATTCTCGTTGTTCTCGATGAATCTCTTGAGCTCCGTGGAAATCTCGTAGAAACACTGCTCGTCTTGGCCGCTTACTTCGATTTCGCTGCTACTGAATCTCCGCGGCGAGGATACGGCGGCGCGTGGGGAAATCGGAGTAGTAGTTTCGGCGGCGGCGGAGGCGAGAAGCTTTTGGACCATTTGGAGGCGAGGAGGGAGGTGGAGAGGGAGGAGTTGACCTTTGTAGAAGAGCTCGTCGGCCGGAGATGTGGTGGATTCGCCGGAAGCTACGGCGGAGGAGCACATTTGGAACTCGAACTCTCGACTGTGCGGCGGCGAACAGGTGACGGAGAAGCTGATGAAGCTTGAGGACGGAGGAGAAGAAGCTGAAGAGAGATTGAGCTCCATGTCTATGTAATCATCATCGCCATCGTTGGACATAATTTGTGTTCTTGATTCAGGTTCATGCAAATTCATAGTCTATGTATGTAATTGTGTATGTATCTGTGTATATGTGTCTGAAAATATGATTCTCTCTCTCTCTCTTTCTCTGTGGTTACTTACTTCAAGAGAACTGAGAAGAGCTCATGGGAGGTTAGGAGGAGGGAAAGCATCTTTTAAAGTGACCTTTCTTAATTTATTGTTGTTTCTTCTTTGTATTTTTATTTTTTTTTAAATAATTAAATGCTTAGGTGGCTACTATTACTTTTTCCCCAAATTCTATTAACATTTGAATTTTTATTTTATTTTATTTCTATTACATTAATTTTGTAGACAAGAAAAGATTTGTAATACTTCCAATCTAAATGTAACTCTTTATCTTTCCAAAAAGATTTGTCTATGGCCACCAATTTCTCTGTGGGTTCCCTTATTTTGATATCACGATCTAAAAGTTTAACGTTGCATACATTTTTACTAATTAAAGATATTTTTTTAATATATACAAATCGTTTCTGCAACATGAGAATTTTAAAATGATAAGAACAAATGTCGAAATAATGACTTATATCAATATCTAAACCGAAATACAAATTTCATCAATCTTTTTAAATGTATTATTTTATCAATCTTTTTAAATGTATTATTTTACATAAAATATTACGTGGTATTTTATACAGAAAGTTTATTAGGTTTGATGAATACTCTTGCGTTAAAATTTATTGAATTATTTATCGTAGGAGACTCAATTAATGTTGTTTTAAAATCATATGGATTTTACTTTTTGTTTTATCGTCAAACTCATATATGCATGCACAGTATCAAATTTCAGTCTGCTACACGCATACAAAACTACTATGATACAAGCTTCAGTTCGTATAGAATGGATTTAATAGTTGCAATATAATGATGAAATAAATAATTAAATTCTTAGCAAAAAAATAATAATAATAATTAAATTGACTAATGAGTTTGTGGATCTATTTTGAAGTCCTCAATAGATCCTCGTACGTTTTTCCGCCTTTATAACCTCAAACTGTTTTTCGATTTTCTCTTCCTCGATAAATATGCATTTTGCTAGTAACTAATTCACTAAACCCAAAGTTTGGATTTCAACAAGAATTCTAAATTGTCCACCGTGATCCAAGATTACTAAACCTAATATTCCAACTATGTCTAATATACATGGATGTAGATCTAAATTACTATGTACTGAGTATACACTGTGGCATACAAGTTTTAATAGCAGCAATACCGACTAAAAATAAACCAACCACTAACTCGCAGACAACATTTCCCCCTATAGAGACGAATGAAATGGCTATAAGAACAAGTATCACTAGACTTGTTGTAATGGTTTTGAACTCAGCCTATATATAAAACAGATGTTTCCGAGAAAAAAAAAAAAACAAGTATCACTCCGCACCACAACACTGATGCTTAGAACAAATAATATCTTTATTTTATCTTATCTTTTCCCTCGTGTCTCATTGGCCACAGTAACAACGGTCACGTGAATGGCAAAGGAGCACAAACGGTAAGTGACAAAAGTCGCAATCTTTTCTTACATTATAAAGAGAAACAAAAAAAATCACAATTGTTTTTTATGTGATGTTTCTACATATCAAAAAGTTATCTTTTTAATCTAAAAAGGGTAATAATTGTTGCAGGTTGTGAGTAAGTGGATAGCTCCTTTCTTCCCCACACTCTTATAGTACTATTTGCTCAAGTCTTTTCGCTTTCTACTTTCTTTATTCATAACATAATCACATGTAAGATTAATAGATTATATAGACTTTCCTTTTTTACCGACTATTGAACTTAGAAATAAGAGCGTACCATGGACTAAGACAAATTAATTTATGCTTTTTTGTACTTCGTATATACACATTAGATTATTAGAGGTTGGAATTTTAGTCAATTCGGCTACAATTTTATACTAATTAAAGCCTACTTACCCAAATAATTTGTTTAAAGTAACATATCAGGTAGTAAATATTAATATGACTACAAAACATGAAAAAAACTCGTTAAAATTTGCAAAAACAAATCTTACATATTTTTTTTGGAATATAGAACCAAAGTCTTAAATATCTATTAATAATTTCAAATAGTTACTTCATACACAACGGAGTGGATATAGCGTACCAAAAAAATATAGTACAAAGATACATGTATGCTCGGTTGCGTACCGAATAGGCGAATAACCATTCAAAATCATTATAGTGATTAGAGAGGAAGGTCTAGTTAGTTATACTATATTTAGTTGGTAATTCCGTACAAATTATATGTCTTAGTTGGTAATTGGAGTGGGAACTCTGTCGTACACAGCGAAGTACCTAAAAAAGCAGAGTGAGTTCTTCTCTTTTTCAATCATTGAAACACCTCATAAACTAAATGCCTACCACTTTCAATTTCCCTTTTCCCAATTTTATGTTTTGTAAAATACTTTCTAATTCTTGTTCCAGGAAGAACATAAAGTTTTAGCATTCTGAGATTAACAGATAGATAGTGTTAGTAAAGATGTGGAATGATGAGAACAACTACATTTTCAACTTCAAAAAAAATATATCCAAAACTGAATAAATTAACAAATGATAATTCCAATGACGGTTTTGGATATTAATTTGCACCAAACCCAAACCCAATCCAAAACCTGGAATTTATGTTGTGGATAAGATAACAAAGAAAAATAAGGTAAGAAATGAAATAGGATAGAAAATAAAACAAAGAACCAAAGTGGGGAATAAGATTCAGAGTAAGTTGTAAGCAAATCCTTAATTAATTTAGATCCCACTAATGAGTTAATGGAGTGAGTAGTGGGAAGCCTCTCAGTCAAAACATATGCACACCATAAAACCATCACATAATTCATATAAATTGTGGACCTACCCTTTTTTCTTTCTTTTGTTATTGTTTTGAAATCGTAAATGAGCATCCGTATCCTTAGGACCTTAGCTACCACGTAATTCGAATTTGAACCTCTTGAAATATTAAATATATGGAAATCGAACTGTTCAGGTAGGACTAAGCCAAGACACCAAATGATAACAACAAAAACCATTCGACTGCTTTTGCAGTATCTACCAAAATAATGTCAATCAACTCAAATCGGATCTCATGAGTTGTCTGACTTTTTTTTTTATAAGTTTTTAAAGCTTTGTTTTTGTGATCCAGTTGAAGCAAACAAGCTGTGTGTGTCAGTGCATACAAACAATATAGTTCTAATATTGAATGATAAATTAAAATGGAAAATAAGGGTTTTGTTTTGTTTGTTTTTTTTTTTTTTTTGTAAAAAGAAAGCAACACTTTCAGTTGTGGTATGATGAAAAAGGCAAAAATCTCATGTTTCTTTATAAAATGTAAATATACATTTTAACTTAAACGCAAACATAAATCTCTACGTCTGAAACAGTTGGATTCCTAAGTTGACTAACTTCAGATAATCTTGTTTAGTAGCTTAGAAATATAATCTTGTTCAAACAGTATATTCAAGTCGTGGGCGTTGGGCATTGGCAAGACAAAAAAAATGTTCAAACTCTTTCAGTGCGTTCAATATGCAATAAACGCATCGTTTTGTGTGAAGGTAACAAATGCATTTCGTTCGTTAGAACCAAATATGTCAACAAGGCAAGAACATTGGCCCTCATAGTTTTACAGCAAACTATTTTATGGCAAAAGATGAATCACCTTAGTCAATGCCCTACCTTTAAAAAATTATCAAATAGGAACGAAAATGAAAGGAAAAAAACATATAAATATATAATTCTTATCTCCGGCGTACAAAAGACAAAAAATATGCCGAGAGAGGTAAGAGTATATAAGACAAGGAGTTCACTTTGAAGTTATTGGGAGGCTATAATATATCTACATTTGATCATATCTCAAAATTAGAAAATTCAAAAAGAAGAAAGAAACTTACAATTTCGTTTTATGTTTTATAACTCTGGAAAGGTCCGAATCTTTCGGTTAGTTAAATAGTAATAGACACCTCCATCATCTGCTGCAGAAACAACAACAACACAGAATGTAATATCGAATCAGTCACTATTAACATTAACTTGACATTGTACCCGAGATCAACTGTTCATTAATATAACCGCTTATAATGACTGACATATCCATAATGTCTATTGCCTAAAACATGCGAGTTTACACGAGTTGATACCTCGACAGCTCTGTGTGGGTTTTACCTTTGAAAGATTCTTGTAAATAAGTATGAGTTCAAGTGGGTTACCTTTTGCAAAATTTTGGTCAGCTATTGGTTTTTGAGGTGAGTGTCATCAAGAGCGTCGAATTCCCAGTCATTGATTTCATCTGCCAAGAACTCTTCTCCATCGTCCAGTTCCAACTCGAGCTGTTTCTTTGTCGGGTCTTCCTTCTCTGAAGACCCTTTTGTACTGCCTGGCGAATCATCATCACCAGATTGTTTCAGGACTGTGTCCAAAAGTGGATTCTCGTGAGTCATTTTCAGGGACGGTGAGCGTGAAGAAGAAGAGGTTCTTGAAGGAGACTCAATATCCAGAAGCGGGCGTTCAATAGACTCAAACTCTTCTTTTGTTTTGTCCAATGCCTCAAATAGTTCTTTCACTCTTTTATCGTCTTTCCTGGATCAAAGAACAACCAAACCAGGAGAGAGTGATATTTTTACTCATACTTCTGTATTCTCCAACAGCAGAAATGTACAGAAACAAAGTTGCAGTTAGATTCTCCATCCATAGCTGAATATGACTACGATTTTGTAACTTTACCTGGATATACCTTCCGTCTGTGAATAGAATGGCTTTTTCATTGCATCCACCACACTTAATGTTGTTACAAACTGGTAAAATTAATAAAGAAGAATCAGAAGAGAGGTTGCGAAAAAGGACGGGAAGAGTAGAAACTTGTACAACATTTTCTGATCTCTGCAGTTGGAATCAAGCTTAGGAATATTCTGGTTTATTATGCACATTGAGAGAAGTGGTCTAGATGTCTATTTCATAAAGCCACTTACCTTAGCTTCGAGGTCCAGATACTCCTTCTCAAGTTGTTTTCTAGAATCGATTGGCTTTGTATCCTTATCGTCTTTCTTTTTTTCTGCTTCTAACCTGATATTTCCCCATAAACAGATCAATAAAGCTATCAGCCTAACTTTGGTGGTTTGGTCAAATAAAATTTACAGGAACAGAGAAGTGATATGTTACCTTTTACTTGGTTCCAAAATTTCAACAACTTTTCGGATCTTTGGTATAGAAGGATCCAACTGTTTCTGAGTTGATATCAAAGATGAATGTGAGATATTTTTAATCTTTGGTTTGCAGTCTGTAACCAAGTGATTCAGTATAAGGTCTGACATGCTAGGAATTGGAATCAATTGTTTTTTCAAAAACAATTTATACAATTATCTACTGTATTATAATAAAATTGGCACTAATTTTGGGGTAAACATTTTGAATTACCTTGTAGAAAGAGAGGAGTTGAACAATCAGGTCGATGAAATGGTCACTATATCTCTCCATCTCCCCACTTGAGTATCGACCCATGGCGGAAGGAATGGCGAAAAAGGGATCAAATGCAAATTAATTAGGGAAGCAACATAATTGCAGAGTTCTTTGCACAGTGGAGATAAGACATACCTCACTTGCTTTTCCTTTTGTTGAGCAAATTTAGATTGGAGAATCCAGGTATCTTCCAAAAATTTGATCCACTTATTTACAACATCTGCCTCTACTCGGCATGAACATATCGAACGAGTCAGCTCTTCTTCCTACACCGTAAGCCCGCCAAACATCATAAACATTCTTGTGGGCTCATTTATATACTGTGACCTGCTTAAGCATATCCCATGTAGCTAATAAGAACAAGTAGTTAGTTACCTTTGACTTCAGGTGCATAAGAATTTCATTACTTGCATTATCAAACTGCTCTCTTTCTTCTCTGGCATTGTGAAGGCGAGCCCGGGCAGACGTTATTGAGGTGTTGACCTTCAAAAAACATGTGAACTCCGTAATATGACTTACAAATTTAAATCTCTACCAGTTCAGGAAATTGCTCTAGAATAAATTCTTATGGAAGTTACCTTTTTCAGCTCAGCTTCAAGATCATCCTTTGAAATCTCAAGTCTTTTTAATTCTGCCGCTATATCCTATAAATCACATTTGTGCATAATAAGAACATGTACCACAGTACCAGAAACATGAAAACAGAAATCCAAAGCATTGAGCCAATAATTCATTAACAAGGTCAAAGAGATTAGGGGATGCAAACCTTCTCCAGCTGGCTAACTTCATTAGTTTTGGAAACTCGATAGCTAAGAGCTTCTTCTTTCTGGCTTCTGCTTTTAAATATGGAAAGATAGATAGATGTGAACTATGGTAGTATAGAAAGTAGATACCTTTCGAAATTACCAGGTTACATTTGCTCTCACCTATGATCCACGATTCGTTTTTCGGCTTTCGAGGTAGAATTGAGTAAAGATTCTGAAAGAACTTTCAGTTTATCAACCTGAAAAAATACAGAATGAACTTAGTTAAATGATGACCCCCTTTTAACACCAAAACCAACATTTAAATGCGAAATTAAGTATAAGAGGTCGTACACTAGTGACATCAAGGCAAGAATCAAAGAACAGATTTAAGTTTTGTATTTCCAAGATTTTGGGAAAAAACAAGCTAATAATCGTCTTTCTGGTAAGACAATATGTACGAAACAATTACTAACAAACCAACAAAAGCGGGGTATGTTCTGAATTGTCTGCAGTTTTCACCTTCTCACTGTGACGTTGAAGGGAACCACCATTTTTTAATGATTTTTTCTTCAGCAAGAGTGCTTCTAGCTTTGAAAAAGTGCGAACTTGCTCAAGAATTTCTCGGAGAGCCTGCAGCAATTCAACATTTTCAGTACATCTGACAGGGGTTGATCCAGAAATGTATCGAAAAATCATGAAGATACTTGGGAAATAAAAAAAAAGTGCAATAAAGAGTTGCCTAGAGGCCTTTTTTCACTTGGCTTATATGTGAAAATATAATCTACATATCAAGACTTAAGCACCCGTCTATACAAGATAAGTAAAAGCAACAATAGCTGGAAATCTGAGACCTAATCTAATGGGACGAAGGCCTAGAGTGAACAATGTGGCAATGGAAAGTAGGAGAGACAATCTCACCTCTGTTGATGCAGCATTGGTTCCAGCGGTTTTTGAACTATCTTCATTTGAAGCCTTCTCGAGAACCTTAACCTTCGTCTTATCGAGTTTATCCATCAGAGTATGGGCTTCAGTATCTATTCTGAGCCAGTCACAAATGAGAATCGAAAGAAGAGAAGTAAATTTTTAAGACTTGGACATTCTTATAACACCATGCGAAGCTTTCAGCACCGGAAAATATAGATAGCTGGTAAAAGGGTTATGATCCATGAAAACCTTGCAAGATCAGCGCTAACTTTTAGCCCTCCAATTGCACCTTGCACATATTGAAGCAGCTCCTCACGCTTTGCCTAGAGAAAGAGAGAAAGAGGCATTACAGGGTGCAAGACCTCTAACTGTTCAAGAATATTTAAAGCCAGTGAGCTTGTTCATCTTGCAAGCCAAGAGCATATGTGTTATGAGATTATCCAAACTGAAAAGGACCAGAGCCTAGGTGACAGAACATCTATTTTGCAGAATCCAGCACACCCTTACCAGAACTTCATCCTTGTATTTCGAAAACACCGCTGCTAAGTCCTGCACATTTTGAATCACTGCTTCGTGAACTTCCTTCTCTCCTGACAAAGAGAGCCTGTATGTATCAACCGTGACCATTTGAGTTGAAATGCAAGGTTTCAGATTCTCGTAAAATAACCGAAACACAATTTTCAACGGAAGGTAAATCAGCATCACCCAAATAGTTCCAGAAGCAGCTGGACTTCTTCCTCATTCGGTGCTTCCAGAATCTGATTCACACAAAAGAGAGTGTATCAGCAATAAAAAAAGTCAGCTTGAATCGCTATAGCAATGCTTCAGAATCAAACAGCAAAAAATGCTGGCACAAACAGCAGAAGCAATACAATTGAATCTATCTTACATTGCATTATCTAACTTACCATAGATAATACCATCCCTTCAAGCGCCTCACTGTGAAGAAATACATCGCGGAAAGTCATTGGCTCACCTGGAAGACCAGGATCAACGTAATAAACCTGTCCAATTTCACAAAACGATTAGCCCCCACATGATTGTAAGCTAAAACTGCTGAACCATGAGTCCATGACCAAAGACATGTGGATTGGATTGCTCACGGTGCTGAAATTTTTGGGAGAATCTTTTGCTTCTTCAGAATAAGGTTGATGATGATCGTCGGTTTTGTGATTGTTGCGTTCGATATTCTCGGAAGACGAATCAGACATTCTCTCGATCTCTCTCAGAGCGACAAGCCATCTTCTCAACAACTGCACTCTCTCGCCGCCCCTAGAAGAAACCGAAACCTCTTCTAACCTCTTAACCGCGAGACTAAAGCTCTTCACATTCCTCGATCCCTGCATCAACAAAATCGGCGATTAGATATCGACAAAATCAATTCGGAATGGTTTCGAGAGGAGAATGAAGGAATTACGATGCGATCCTGGATCAGTTTCGCCCCTTCGGAGACGGCATTGCCGGCGGTAAGGACAACGGAATCGGCGTAATTGCGAACGGTGCGGGTGATATTGTTCTTCCCGCCGACTTCCACTGCTTTGTGCACCGCCGATCTCAGCCACGACATTACCGATTCTTCTTTGTGTGTTTTCTCCTCGGAGATTTTCGAAATTGGAGAAATTAGCGTGTGTTTCTGGTTTCTATGAATATTACTGGTTGGAGAAAAATAAGATGGCAGGGAGAGAAAAAACGGAGTGCGATGCAGAGAGAGAGAGAGAGAGAGAGAGAGAGAGGAGAACAAGTCAGACGCAGCGTCTTGTCTTCAACATTTTCCCGGGTGATGGTCTTTATTTTATTTTATTTTAAGTATTCGATTTCCACTCATTTACTATTTGTTTAATTACCAAACTATTCAAGTAAAGTACCAAAACAATTTTTTTGTTTGGTCAAAATTTGTTTTTTATATAAAATAATCTTTTAAGAGAAGATGGAGAAATTACCTTATATAATCCAAAATATTTTTAAAAATAGCTAAGATAAGATAACACATCAAAATTGTTCTCATCCAAATAACCTTTTGTTAAAAAAAAAACCAAGTATTTACTAAATTAGAACATTTCCGACAAAAACAATTATTGTTTACTTTTGTACCCATTTATTAAAAACTAAATTTATTTGTGATAAAAGGAATTAGTAAATGATTGATCCTGGTATGAACTGGTTCGTTCACTCGTATACCGAGTCGATAATCTGATTTCACGGATCTTGAGCACTCAAGTATAGTAACTTACAGTATTATGAATTTCAGGGATTCGTGTGGATTTCGGCATGAATTTTTCTGACTAACAAAAAAAAGAAGTGTAGTAACCTATTTTATTGTCATTTGCGCAAGCTATCTGATATGCAAATTCCAAAATGTGCGGACGTAAAACGGTTAATTGTAGAGTTCGACCTATGTTTGTCGATATATAACTCACACACACAAATTGATGAATGTAACACGTAAGAGAAAACTTTATCAAAAAAAAAAAAAACTGTCAAAGTAGTATTGCTCACTTGGGTTTCTATGGTTCAAGTGGGTTTTATTGGGTTTTCGAATTGTGTTTGCTCTGGAATGGGCATTTGTATCGTATCGATGGGCTACTCTTGTTACTATTTTGAAAATAAGGGGGAGGTATTGGATTAAAGAATATAATGGAATTTGAGGAAATTAAACTTTTTGTTAAATTCTACTGTTATTCAATAATGTATTTCATGAATTCTTTTAAATT